>NAPT01000148.1:0-52749 GCA_002927785.1 Cladonia uncialis | reverse complement strand
GGAGAAGGAGGGAGGGGTTTGTGAGGAGGGTTGTGAAGTGCGAGGAAGGGGCGAAGAGAGTGCAGGTGAAGGAGTGGTCGAGGGAGGGGATCGCAATGAACATGAAGGAACCGGCGGGCCAGATGTGGAGATGGTGAGGGGAGATGGCGAAGGTGGAGTTGGGGGAAGGGGGGATCCGGAATTCGCACCAGAGTGTGTCGATGTAGGATTGCGTGTAGTTGACCCGGGCGTATTTCATCATGTGGTAGCGGGTGGCGGAGTGGGCGCCGTCGGCGCCGATGAGGAGGTCGAAATCTACGGCGATTTCGGTGGCTCTTTCGGGAGTGCTTTGTTCGGAGGGGTTCTGGGCATGATCTGTTCTTTTGGGACGTTGCTCTTCGAACCAGGCCGTCTGCTTCTTGAAATCGGCACCTGTGAGCTTGTGGTTGAAATGCAAGGTTACATTTGGCATTTTCTCCAGTGCATCCAGGAGGCGTTTGTTGAGGGAAGCACGGTCCACGGCTTGAATACACTGTTGAGATCAATTAGGTATATTTGGTGCTCTGGTGTATGAAGACGGACCCTTCCGTTTGCATCATAGGCTTGAGACTCCTCATAAATTTCACCATTCTTCCGCTGTCCATGTATCATGCGGGCGTGCATGGGTATGGTCTCTGCCAAAACATCTTCAAGAAGTCCCTCACATCCGGATTCCCTCATCGAGTTGATGCCTCTTTCGGAGAGCGCTAGATTGATGGACTTCGTAAAGTTCAAGGGGGTTGTTGAAGCATTACGAAGGTCTTTGAGAGTCATCAGCCTATAATTCCTTTTTGTGCTGCCCTCACTCTTGAGCAAGCTATTCTATCTTCTTCATATCATGCCTCCATAGGCGAAATTCAAGGATCAAGATATTTAGAGTCGAAGATGTCAAGAAAACGCTCTAGGATGCAAACGGAAGAAACCCTCATGACCAGAAGACCGCAAAAGCACAAAGAGGCACATTTTCTTGAAATGAACAGCTGAAAAGGACGCAGAGAACTAGGACTACTCACCATCGCGTAGTTCGTAGACATGGACTTCGTCCCCTCTCTTTCCGGCGTAAAGGGCTGCGAGGGCTCCGACAGGTCCCGCACCGACGACGATGACCTTCTGCACCTCTAGCTCTCCATTTTTGACCATTTGTACCTACAAGATTTCCTTCGTCCACTTCTGATGTTAAGTAGATCTATGTATTTGAAGATGACTGAGTACAGAATACATGACTCCTACATTTGCCTTCAGCCCTACCCCGCTTATGTAATTGCACGAGGAGTGTAAATTGCTTACAGAGACTTCAACAGCCAAGACATGTGACTACCGTCCTAGATTCCAAGTGAAGTCGTAGATCATGTAAGAGAGTGGCGTACAAGTCATGTATGTATAAAGACGGATTTTGATGTGCAAATTCCCGATTTTTGAAGGTCTTTGGTTGTGCTATGGAGATTAATGCCTATTGTTTTGGGGCGTAGCCCTTACCCTAGCTCGGACGAATTCCTGTGGGGCTTAGATCCCAGCTTTCTATTGATGGCCTTGGGGGACAAGCCGCCACGCTTTGTTTTTTACTGGTCTTCACCATTATGACCCCCCAGGAGTGCCCTATTCATGGCGGCAAAATGGTGGCTGTCTAAAGTCCTCCGTCCACAGCCGACCCTTAGGGCCCAGATCTTAGCAAACTCATGACTTTTGGTGCCGTTCTTCGCACGCAGAATACACATGCTTCAATATACATGGAGGCAATGATTGAAATTACTGAAGGGGTGGAATTAAGCGCTTCTTCCCTCTTTCATATTCGGTACAGGAAGAGGAGATCCTATGATAGTACACTGCGCCACCAGCGCTGTGCTGATTAGGCTTTAGCGCCTTTATTCCTCCATATCTGCCTTAAACAGCCTGAATCGTATCACTCATCGTCCTTCGTTTCATTCAACCGGTGTAGAATCAACCATGTCTTTCGGCTTCTCTGTGGGTGATTTTATAACGGCGGGGAGGTCAATCTCTGATATTATTACTTCGCTGCGTGCCACTCCAATTTCGGAATATCGCGAACTGATACTTGAGCTCCATGGCCTTCAGCGAGCGCTGCATGAAATTGAGCATTTGGAATGCACTCCCAGTCAAGCCGCCGCTGTCAATGGCATCAAAGTTGCTGCATTAAACTGCCAGTTTGCTCTTGATGACTTTGACGTCAAGCTGAAGAAGTTTGAGACGCTGGGAATCAAGGGAGGAAAGACGCCCTCGAAGTTGGAGACCATGAAAATCTGGACTAAGAAACTGCAATGGGGGTTTTGTATGAAGGAAGAGGTGGAAAAGCTGAGGACATATATTGTCGTGCACGTTGGGAGCTTGAATATGAGGCTGATTACGCAAGGACTGTAAGTAAATGCAAGCCTTACTAAGCTGTTATCATTATTGTGAAATTTGACCAACAAAAGTGTATCGACTTCATTTGCCGCCGAGCAAGCTGTTCGAGGACGGGCTGTCTTGGAAGGACGCTTAGACGACGCGCACAAAATGATATCTCAAACCCAACATGGCCTTAATCTTCACAATTCGGTCGCCCAGAATAATGAGTCTACGCTTACAAAACTGTCTAACATTATTACACGGTCTGTTGGCAATATGTGTCGGTATTCAATCCAAGGTTAATTTCGAGACAGGGATATTGTATCTCAAGTGAAGACGCTCGTCGATCTGGCCACCAAGATCTGGGACTCGAATCTACAGGTGATTGGCTTTGTGACTAAAATACAAGCTTCAATCAACCGTCCAGATTCGAGATTCACATGGGTTCAAGAGCCAGTCAGATTCGAAGACGCGCTGGGCCGTGTTCTTCCTGTCCCTTCGGAATATAATTGCCGAGCAAGTAATTCTATTCATTGATAATTCTGCAAAAGTATTGCATAGAGAAGCTTTAAGCACTGCAAGATCCAGGGGGTTTGAGCAGCGAACATGTGTATGGAGAGGTCCGGCCTTAGTGGGGTCGTTTTTTCAAGGAGTATCAAGCGTTGATGTTGCAACTTCAAGGTGCATCAATTTCCCAAAGGCTGATCTCTGGATGGTTAGAAACATCGAGAAGGCAGATCCTGATATTTCTTCGTTTACACATGTTTTATTGTGTTATAAAGACAGAGCTGGATTGTTGCTAACGTTCAATGTTTGAAGAAACTAGAAGCCATCATCGAAGATCAATTCCGCGAAGGGCTAGGACACCAAAAGGTTTCTGCTGGCGAGTACGAGCTTTTCAATTCGTTTGACAGCTCGAAGGCTGTCGCTCTGTCAGAAGACCAAATTCTGACGCCTGGTATGGCTATCACCATGGCGATAGTCATTGGACAATACGAGTCGGGGCCTTTAAGTCACTGCCTCAGACCTGACTGCAGATCAGCCAGAGTAACGCCAAATGATGCAGGCGGTATTAGCTGGTATGTGATATTGCATTTATCTACACTTATCAAGTGTAGTTGATTATTCGAAGTCTCGTCTGTACCGCGTGGTTCGATCTGGCTCGAAATTCATTGCCCAGGCCCCTACATCCACCAATATTTGAATACGAGGAGACTCGCAGACCCACAGCAGAAGTCATGGGAACCAAACGGAAAAGGGACGTGACAGACGCTGGGGAGCAGGCGGATACACAAGTCCACTTGAAGCTACGGATGGAGAGAAAGAGATTCAAAAATGTTCGTGTCCACTTTACTAAGCTGCCAGAAGCGCCTGAGCTACGGAACGGTAGAGCACTGTCCGCCTCTCCAAGCCCAGGCCCCCTGAGGATAAGTCGAAAAAACTTTAGACGTAAACTAACACGTGAAGAGTCAGGGGATTACGGCCTACGGATGCCCAACTACTGATTGATATTTTCGCGCAAAATCGCAGCATCGACAAATGACAGAGACGAACAGCAATTTCCAATGGTGATCGTATTCCAGAGACATACGATCACGGACTCAAGATCGTGGCGCCGATTGTTCAATTGCGTACAATGTACGTATAAGCAGCCATCTCGACGTCGAGATCTCCCTCTCCGCCATAATATAATACATGTACTAAAGCATCCATAACCCGTTCACTCATTGCCTTCAACCTCTCAACCATTCCTAGCAGACGCACGACTAGGCCACTTCGCCAGCGAGTGTGTATGCACGGGCGTTGTTGGTGCTCTAGGCTCCGCATACGTAAGCCTCTGATTAGGTATCGTTATCCTCAAGGGCCTGACAACATCACGTGGGATCTCTACAGGACCAGGTCGTTGACCGCGACCTGTCTCATCTGCTAGGATATTCGCCTCGCGTAGACGGCTGGCTGGCAGACCTGGGGGGATGAATGTTGTACTGGGGAGCCGCGGTCTCTGCTCTTGTGCCCTAGTGGCCTGGTCGTTTGGCTCCTGCACCTCGTTCAATGGTCTGGTATCCTCGCGCTCAATTTGGAACCCCTGGCCTGGTGTTGAGCCATATGCAAACCCTCTGTCGTTGATATGCCGGGCCTCAGAGTCTGCACCTTCCGGCCTTCTAAACACTGGATCGTCGCTAACGTCGGACTCCTCGCCGTCATCATTATCTTCAACCCCCGCTATGTACCCTGGCTTATCTTCCCAGAACCTCAGAGCTCTCTCAATCGCAGCAGTCCTCTCCTCAGTAAGCTCATTGGGAACCTCTCTATGCGCTTCAACACGAACAAGCCGTGCGCCTAGTTCTTCTCCACCCTTGATCGCTGCTTCTAAAGCACTGCGCTCATCGAAATCTTCACTGTGAGGTTGGAAGTGTCTGCTTTGTGTGCCTAATCCATCTAGACCCTCGATATATCCCTCTGAAGAATTCCTACAGTGCTGCGGTGGTGCACCTACCTGTGCGCAGCGGCATTCATCGCCTTGGCACAGTCGTGGGATTTCGGTTTCGAACCATTCTCGGACGTATTTTCCATTTCCTCGCCTTCGGTTTGGGTCTAGACGTCTTCTTGGGTAAAAATCCGTATTCTCTGCATCGGCGTCGGCGTCTGAGGCGAAGGGTTCAAGTGGTGCAGAGGGAGAAGTTGGTGTTAACGGCTCTCGGTGCTTGGCTGGTCTGGTACATGGGATGTTTCTGGTGTACTCGGAGGCGCAAGATGAACAGCTGTCGATGTCGGGAGTGGCGTACCAGTTGTCGAAGGTTGTAGGGCCGGTGTTCCTGGTGTTAACTCTCGCGTCTGATCCTGAGGACGACGGGGTCAGATGGAGTGCGTTGCCATCGTTGTTGGAGCCAGGCCCTTGGTATAGGTTTGCCAGGGCCTCTGTTAGATTCGCTGTATGCCGCTCTCTCCGAGCGTTCCTTCCGTTTTCGAGGTCGCCAACGGAGTGATATTTTCCGGCATCAAACCTAATAATCATGACAAGGCTCGGCAGGTCACGCCTATTATGATATAAGAACCAGTTGGTGAAGATAAAGCCAAGTGCACCACAGATGAGAAGAACGAAGAAATAGGTCTCAGTGATCACATAAGCAAGTCCTTTTCCACCGTCTTCGTGATGGGAAACTTTCATGAGATTCCAAACAGTGCAAATGTCGCGAGAGTATGTCACGGCAGCTAAGAACCAAGTTGCAATAGTCAGAGATACTAACCATAGCAGACGGCTGCGCTTCGGATGCGCCATTCTGCTGTTGCACGAGTCTCGGACTTCCTGAAATAAGGCTGCCCAGTGGAAGACGAGGGACACGACACCCCAGGTTGTGAAAGCAAAGCCGGAGAAACCCAAGAACATGTCGAGGAATCCGTAGGTGGCCATCGTGGAGGTCTGGAGGGGGTATAGCTGAGAATTTCTGTTAATGGCAGATTTCGATAAGCAGTATTATGTGGGTGTAAGTGCGCTGGGGAGGATCATTGCGAGAAAGAAAGAGGTTAAGAAGCGCTTGCGCCAAGAGAAGGAAATTTCTGCATGGTGGGTCTGGGCGTGTTGGCAAGCTTTTGGAGCAAGTAAGAGTCACATTGAGGAGGAAGCTCAAAGTGGGGCCTTTAATGAAGGTGTATGTAACAACGGAGCACCGTATGTCCCACACAAGGCTTCCGCTCCAGAAGAGATTAGTACACGACATTTCTTGGATGCAAGGCTGCAGTGGGTCGATAGAGCATGACGTTAGTTAGAGGCTGGAAAGCAGAATATGACAATATTCAAATAGCTTGAGACTGCTTCGAGCGACCATATTATTGGTAACAATGTGACAAAAAAGGTACATATCGTCAAAGCTTTTAAGGATTTCTATTTGTAGTACCATTAACTACAACTCGTCCTGGCTAGTGGCATAAGTTTTCGAGCACGCATAGAATACGATGTACTCGCTCGATGTTTCATCCATCGTTTTATCCAATATGTAGGACCCTGGACCGGAGTGAGACAGACATGCCATCTCACACTTGTAATCCGAGCAGTGGTGGTGGCGGCTCTTCTATTAAGCATGTGAAATCTAAGGGTAGTTCGAACCCATAAGTTGATGCCTAGGCCGCTAGCGGCACGATGGAATGAGGAGGCGAATAGGTCGGTCGTATAAGCTGAAGTTCCGGCTGTGGCGTTTTTTCTTTCTTCTCAAGCTCCAGAGCATCTGCTGTACGCGGCAGCCTCGTTGCAAGATAAACAGTTTCGGCAGGACTCATACTCTTGAAAACACTCTCCATATAGCTCCTCACCTCATCTAGAGGGGCAACGATGCGGCCAAGTGGCTCGAGGGTATTTGCATTATCTGCATTTAATCGCATAGTGACCGGCTGGTAGTAGTTCTGGTTATTCTTATAATTCCCAGTTGCAGCCATACTCCCTCTCCGGATGACTAAGAATGATACTATAACCTGGGTTTTACTGTAAAGATACTCTAGGATACTGTATCTAGGGAAAGAGAATCGATCCCCTGTGCCACCAAAATCGAAGACAATGGCGGTTATGTCAGGCTTGGTTCCAGGGTAGGCCTTTGGCTGTGCCGGCGGAGCAGCTATTGGATAGCTCTGAGAAGGAGGTTCAATCTTGACAGCAGCAGGCACTGGAGGAGGGGGCACATAAGTACTTGACGTGGCAGGTCGACCCGTCGAAGCTTCCGGAGGCCGCGATGCAGACAACTGATTATGCGGAGGTGGTTCAGGATAGTTGTCTTCGTAAAAAGGCTCGTGCGGGTTTGGGCGAGATTTCAGGATCGCATTTAGCTCATCAATGTGATCTTGGAATTCTCTGAGCTGTTCTGGAGACGCTTCCCCCTTTGCTACTACTTTCATGAGAGCCTTGAGATCAGGATTGGCAGCGGCTCTAGTAGCTAACATCTGAATGACTGGGTCTGACTTGGTTTCTTCGTCTTGGCCTTGAGAGGTAGTCTGTCCAGTGCTCACCGACCTTGGCAACGAGGGGGGCTGAAAGGCAACTGTAGGATTCGTGTGTGGTTGTCGTTGTGGTGCATGGTAGGTTGGTGGTGGTCCTTGAGGGCCAATGTGACCAAAGCCTTCACGAAAAGGAGGCAGAGGAGCTTGTGATGGGTGTGTCTGTTGCTGGCCTTGGTATGCAGGATATTGTGTTGAAGACGGTGGTGCATGATACGTGAAGGGATTGTATTGCGGGGTTGACAGGTGAGGAGGATGCATATTTGGTGTCACATAAGGTGTAGGAAGTTCTTTGACATTATAAAGTGTGACATCAAAGGCGTGGGGTTCGATGGTCATGGTGCAGGACCCGATTTTGTTCATGGTCTTATACGCGGGGTTCGGCGCATCAATCGATCCCTTCTTCTTCGTCGGTTTTGACCAATATCTTTCAAACACCCCATCTGCCTGCCATTTATGCCGTGATCGATCTACCGAGGCCGATAGAACACCGCTAGATGGAAAGAGTCAGATAACCGGAGGTTGTGTAGAGAAGACGTTACTGACCTCTCACAAATAGATTGATAGGTCCTATCTGGCAGGTCCCTTTCCTGCGGTTCTGGTAGAGTTGGCAATGGCTGACCGTCTTTGAGCCGGACCGGCAGCCCAAGCTCTGTGGGCTCAACTGGCCGTGGTGGCGGAGCGGGAGGAGCGGGTGGTGGAGGAGGTGTTACTGCTCTCCTCTTTAGTGGAGGCTCCCCCCGATACCTAGTAGACAGCCTTCTCTTCTCAGACATTTTTGATGAGCAGAGCAACAAATCTCGGCTGTAGCGCCAGCAAGTGCTACCCCGGGTAGACAGCGGTGTGACCCGCAAATATCAACTTTGTGGCGGCAAAAAGGCGCGCCGCGGCTGTTCTCTCTAGCGGCCGCTTCCCCAGAGCTCCCCCTAATACAGGCCCCCACCAATCAAGGGAACTTTAATCGTCCACCTTACATGCGTATAATACGATCCTTGTCTAGGTTTATAGCAGCGTAATTGGTTGTGTTGTCCGATGCGGTCCTGAAGTCGGACTTAATGGCCATTGCGCCAATTTTTAAGAAGGCGTACTGGTCCCTTGCCATTGCTGGCGGCATCTACGTCGTGTTCTTATCGTTTCTGCTTAATGGTTGGGTTCAACGACAGTCAGTTAGGGACTTGGAACTTGAGCATAACAGGGTTGACATGTGTACAGAGCTCTCTATGCTCATAATATACCTACAGTTTGGTGGCATGATCCAAATAAGCCCGAGCAGTTCGGGTTTCTAAGTAAACCTTCACAAGAGCTTCTTAGCATGTTTTCTAAGATTCTGCAGAGAACCAGGTTCATCCTTTCAAACTTGACACGCCAGATGGAGAAAAACTTTTCGCTTGGCACATTTTACCGTTGTCAAGCTACATTGCGAACGAGAATGCCTTAATTGAAGAAGGGAGAAGCTCCCGGGAAGACTTTGCAACCTCGACAGCTTTTAAGCTACTCGTCGATGATCCGGAAAGCCGCCTAGTCATCAATTGTATGAGTCCCAAACCCCTCAATTGCGAGGGCAATTACTTACCTACAGGGAACAGTCCATGGCAACGCAGGCACCATTGCACAAGGATGGCGTACAGACACATACCGCATGTTGACGTCGGGTCCTGTGGAGAAATTACACGTATTGGCTGTCGACTATCGTGGCTTTGGATACTCCACCGGTAGTCCTGATGAGAAGGGTCTTATCCTAGACGGTGTGGCCACGGTCAGGTGGGCCTTGGACGTCGCTCATGTCCCTGCTGAGAGGATCGTCCTCCTAGGACAAAGCCTGGGCACGGCTGTTGCGACCGCCGTGGCCGAGCACTTTGTTGTAAATGAGGAGATTGAATTTAAGGGTGTAGTGCTAGTTGCAGGGTTCTCTGATCTGCCTACACTCATGACAACGTACGCTATTGGAGGCATTATACCAATTCTCTCACCTTTACGACCGTATCCCTTTTTGCAACAAATCTTTGCCAGAAACATACAGGAAACGTGGTTCACGGCCAGGAGGTTGGCCAATCTGGTCCGTAAAAGCAAGAATCTTGCTTTACGAATAATCCATTCGCAGAACGATTTTGAAATTGTTTGGACTCACTCCAACACCCTCTTCGCCGTTGCAGCCAATGCGACGATTGACAACGGTCTTACCCAGAAAGCTATTGATACTCTTAAAGACCATCAGGATAGGGGCGAGTACGGTTGGACCAATTCCTGGATGACAGTAAAGGAGGACGGTGGAAGGGTATCCCTCCGGCAGGACATAATTCGTCACGGTGGTAAGTATTCGTACAACTCTCTGCTTCGAAATTAGCTGAGATGCGTGGCAGGTCACAATCGCATTGTCACGTATCCTGTGGTAATGAGAGCAATCGCAAGCGTGTTGTCGATAGAAGAACCTAGCTGAAGCTTGCTCAACCTGCGTCATCGTCGCTACAAACTGGTCCATTAAAAAGGCGGTTGTGCGAGCTTGTTTGGACCTTTCATATTTAATCATGCTAGCATCGCTACCGTATATGTGAAGGCTCCAGATTGCCAGGCAATCTTGTGCTACTCATTTGTGTCGATCAGAATAGAGTCCGATTGTGAGGTCCTAGACTGGCCGGCAGCGCGAAAACAGTGTAAGTAGACATGATTGGCCTTGAATAAAAGTACGGAAGATTAGAATAGATGCGTTCTCGTAAGCCTGTTTGCTTTGTAGGAAAGGTGCACATATTCCGCATTCGGTCACATGACCAGCCTCGGACAATGCCAGCCCGTTTTTGCCTTACGCTCCTCCGAGAAGGATGCATGAGCTCAAAATTCTTCGCTCAAACAACTCTTCCCAAATGACCCACAAACATTGTCGTCAAATGCTGTTGCCCTGTTGAGACTCTTGCGGCGGACATAAGAATCCCACATCCCCGCTGCAAGCGGCATGCACTCTACCGCCAATACTTGCACATGATGTCGGAGGAATCAAAGGTGGTCGACCCCCAGGTTGACGAGCAAGCTGCCAAAGATGTTCTCAGCGAATCTGTTAATGGCGTTACCGATCCAGAGAGCGGCGAGGAGGTTGAGGCTACAGCAAATCAAGACACGGATGCAGTGGCTGCAGGCTCTACGGCGAAGAAGAAAAAGTCAAAGAGACAAAAACTGAAGAAAGCCTTTGGGGTGGGTAACAGCTCAGATGCGGACAAGGAGGCCTCGGGCAGCACGTCAAAACCTACAAGCAAGCTTACGGATGACATGGTTGAACAGCTGTTGGAGATGAACCCATCACTGAAGAGCGTAGTTGCGGGCATGAACAAAGATGAGAGGGTACAAGCCGTAAAGAAGCTGGATGTTGCAGACCTTCTGACTGGCATGTCAGTGAGCGGCAAGAACCAGAAGGACATGGCCTCATACAAGTTCTGGCAGACGCAGCCTGTGCCGCGCTTTGACGAGGCTCAACCACAGAGGATTGAAGACGGACCAATCAAGATTATTGGCCCAGAAGATGTATCACAGGAGCCTAAACCCATGATTGGGGGCTTTGAATGGGTGACAATGGACCTCACGGATGAGAAAGAGCTAGAAGAGGTGTACAAACTCCTTAGTGATCACTATGTGGAAGACGATCAGGCCATGTTCCGCTTCAACTATTCTGTCTCATTCCTGAATTGGGCCCTCAAGTCTCCTGGCTGGCGAAAAGAATGGCACGTTGGTGTCCGCACTAGCCAATCTCGCAAGCTTGTTGCCTTCATCTCCGGTGTGCCAGTTGCCCTCCGTGTCCGATCGACTACCCTGAAAAGCGTCGAAATCAACTTCCTTTGCGTACATAAGAAACTACGCTCGAAACGTCTTGCGCCTGTCCTCATCCAGGAGATTACTCGTCGATCATACATCAACAACATATTCCAAGCAATCTACACTGCTGGCATAGTGTTGCCGAAACCTGTTAGCACATGTCGGTACTTCCATCGAAGTCTGGACTGGATAAAACTATACGAAGTTGGCTTCTCTCCGCTTCCAAAAGGCTCAACGAAAGCCAAAGAGATCACACGATATAATCTTCCCAGCTCAACGTCTACAGCCGGGCTACGCGCAATGGAGAGAAAGGACGTCCCTGCTGTTCAAGAGCTGCTAGAGCGTTATCTAAGTCGCTTCGATATGGCTCCCAAATTAGATCAGGGAGAAGTGGAGCATTGGCTGCTACCTAAAGATAAAGCGGCAGAGCAAGTCATATGGACTTACGTAGTAGAAGATCCTGATACACATAAGATCAGCGATTTCTTTTCGTTCTACTGCCTTGAGTCGTCTGTCATCGGTAACGATAAACACGATAATGTCAGAGCCGCATATCTATTCTACTACGCCACGGAGACGGCCTTCGCTTCCAAGGAGGAAGGGCTCAACGAGAGGCTGAACGGTCTGATCAATGATGCTCTCATACTCGCTAAGAAGTATCATTTCGATGTTTTCAATGCTCTGACATTGCTTGATAATCCTTTGTTCCTGGAGCAGCAGAAATTTGGAGCAGGGGATGGCCAACTGCACTACTATCTGTACAATTACCGTACTACACCAATTGCTGGCGGTGTGGATGCAAAAAATGTTGTCGATGCTTCGAAGAGGGGTGGGGTGGGCGTTGTCATGCTTTGAAATTGCTATTTCACCCGTGACCAGTCCAACAATAGACCAATCGTTTTCGAGTATGCACAATGAGCTTACATTGACATGGACAGAGGAAAAGAGTCTGTGGTAGCAATCTGCATCCAGGTGGAGACACGGCGGCATTGTGTTTTTCTAAACAAAAAAAGCCGATCATTCCAAAGCAAGGCGGGTGCGTGTATACTCCAGTCCAAACGATCTGCAGCAAGGGAAGCTAGGTAGACGATACCAACAGAACTACCAAGTAAAGCCTTTGAGCATTCTCACTCCTGAGCATGCAGATTGTGATTGCCGGTTGTACACTTTCACCAACGCTGACATCTGAATGAAGCATTCCGAGCTAGGAGAAACCCCCCAAAGATTGTACTAGCTAGGCGCAGATGGTAGAAAAGCTGATATATATTTCGCCTCGCGCTTTGAACTCCCCAACAACTGCTACCAGGCCGCCGTTTCCATCCTATGCTTAGCTCAACAGTGCAAGCTTCTCACAACTCTTATAATTGCTCTGCGTTGAAACAGCCCTTTCGCGAGGGAGACTAGCCATATAGATTGATGGTCCTGGTGGCAAGATTCCAATCTGTGTATCAGCAGTGACACCAAATGTCCGGAGGATGGTACGACAGCAAAGCATTTCTCAGTTCACAGAGCTACACCGAATAATGACCCGAGACACTTCGATTATAAATCTCGTCTACCCCATCGGCAGCATTTGGACAAAACTTTAGGCCGACATCAATCCTTATGCCTTCTTCTGCTTGCCCACTAGATGCTCCCTTAGCCGCGGCATGAACTCCGTACTGTATTTGCTATCCACGAACTCCTCAAATCGTACCACCTTCTTACCATCCACAGTCATATGAAGTACCAGCATATACTCATTACCGTAGTCTCCCAGATCCGTCGTTGCAGTACTGGATGCGTGCATTGCCACTTTCCGGGCTTCTTCATCCACAACAGTATGCTTCACTGTTACGTGGAAGTTTTTAAAGGCAGGCATAATGGGCGTGAAGTAGGCTAGATATTGTTCGTTGTTCAGAGGTTGACGGCCGAGAGAGGCGGGAAGGATTTGGTGGATGCAATCCGGGTCGCGGTAGGCGACAAGGGCTTCGGGCTTCCAGGTATTGTAGCTCTCGATCACCGCATTGGCGGTCTCGAGAAGAACAGATCGAGACATGGCGTTAAGTATTGAGGTAGTGAAGGAAATATCTCTCTCTGCAGACTAATTGATTGCCAATAGGTACTCTATAGGGTACAGCCGCGCCCTAAGAGCACCCCCACCATCCACTAAAAGAGGGCGCCGTCACCGGGGTCCAGAACTCGGGATGTTCACCTTCATAAGCGTCATTCCTTCAAAATAACTACAAGTAATTGATCAACAATGACAGACCCTAAACATTCGCATGCTAGGGATGAGGCAGCAGCGCCTCCAGCATCTCCCTTCATGTCTATGTTCGAAACCTTTCGCAGCGAATTGGATGAGCACCATGACCGCCGAGAGCGAATCATCAAAGCCTCAAGAGACATAACCGCACTAAGCAAAAAGATGTGAGAAATTTGGACACACGCGCAATAATTACGACGCTTATACTTACGCCAGGATATTCTCATTGCAACGGTATTTCACCTATCATACTCCTCATACAAATCCCATCACTAACAAACCCCTCTCAACAGAGTCCGCACCCTCCGCAACCCCATTCCCTCCACCGTCACAAAAGAGAACAACTCCCGCCAATCCCAAATAACCGACCTCTTCACCTCCATAATCCCCGACCTCCAAGGCATAAACGCCTGGCGCTACCAGCGACAAATCTCAGGCGGCATCCAGGAATACATAGAAGCTATCTCCTTCCAGCACTACCTCTCTAACCAAACACTCATTACGTTCGCCGAAGCACAACAAAAACTGCCACCCGGGATCAGCTTGACAGAAGATGATTACTTACTAGGCCTTTTCGACCTCGTGGGGGAGCTGATGCGTTTCGCTATTACCAGCATGGCAACGCATGGCACTTTACCCCGCGGGCCCAAACCATCAGAGCAAGATAGTGGCGAAGAAGGAAGAGACATACTGACTGATCTTCGGTCTTTGAGATCCTGTTTCGAGAGCTTGGATACCACATCCAGTGGCAAGGATTGGACGCCCTTGAAAAGGGATGTGGGGAAGAAGATGGAGATTATGAGGAGTTGTGTGGAGAAGGTGGAGGGAGCGATGTATGGTATGATTGTTAGGGGGAGGGAGAGGCCGAAGGGGTGGTTACCAGATTTGGGTGGAGGTGAGGGGAGGGAGGTGGAGAGCTGTTGATGCGGGGATAGCTCTGGGGCCTAATATACATATTTGGTGGTGTGTTATAAGAACTACTAGCTAGCTACCGCAGCCGAAAGTTGTTTTGTTATCCCATCTCCGCAAGAATGTATGCTTTGAAGCGCGTGCCTTGTTTCCTTTTGCAATCGCCGTGTCTCCCACTACTTTGTAGGCGAAGTCGGATCCTCATCCAATATCCCCTCTTTCAACAACTCCTCCGGCTTAGGCCGCTGCTGTAATTTCTGTTCCAAACTATCAGCTCGCATGTGCTTAGCGAGTTCTCGCTGCTGGCCTTGTATCGAGGGCGCGGCTGTGGAGTCGGGGAGGATGTTGCCTAGTGATTTATGGTGAGCATGCATGAGCTACTGAAGATAAAGAATGGCATCGTGTACGCTCAATCAATGATTCCTTGTCAGGACGTTTCTCTAAGCCTTTCCTCAAGCTGTCGGCATGTTGTTTGCGCTCGAGTTCTAGCTGGGCTGATTGCAGTGCCCTGGATCTGCGAGTTAGCTTCTGAAGCATAGTAAAGTGACCATGTGAGCGGTATTACGGGGCAGCATTGGTCTGAGGTAGAATGTTTCGGTTCTTGAGGTCTTGAGCATCGGGGCGCATTTGGAGGTGTTTCTCGAGGGATTCTTGACGCTCGACTGGGGACACGGGGGTCTCCTCGATGTTGGGGTTTGTGTCCTCCGCTGCCATAGCGAGTTGGTATATGATTTTTCAAGGCTTTTTGTCTGTGAGATTTGTGCCTGGTAAGTTATTGACTCGAGCTGTAAGACCAAGTTGTCTTGGCACCTGTTGCGGGGCTTAGCGCCGTAGTGGGGGACCAAGCTGTTGCCAGGCAACTAGCCTGCGTAAGGATATGGGGTTGCTTACCTAAGATATGCTCCAGAAATGGGAATTTTCCTTTGGCTAATTCAATATTGCACAAAGGACCGAACTTTTTAGAACGCGTGCACCTTCTGATATACACGATTGCCAGACCGTTGGTCGATCCCAAATTTGACGTCAAACCATCAGGCTTGTCGCATTCGCTGACGCCTCTGCAATGGAGATGGTTACACTACCATGATAGTACGTCTCAACCCGCCAGCCACCGACACCAATGTAGGCTCCCCATGTCTATTTTGGAGTCACATATATCGATGTCACCAACCAGAGACCCTGAATTATGGTCACAGCCTCGCCATATGTCATTCCTATTGAGGGTTCAGGTTGAGGTCAGATTTTGGCCCTCATGCTGTTTCCTGTGATAGCTTGACCTCTCCAGGTCCATCTTTGCATCATCATGATTTTGTATATATTCCTGAACTTTGCTTTCCAACCCGCGTACTATCGGGCGTTGAAGTCTTCCTGAACATGATGCCAGATGTTGGCTAGGGTTAATTTTCGAGATAACGAGTGACGGCTGGTTGTAGATTTTCAATGCTGAGGACCGTGGCTGACTGAGCGATAGCCGTGGCTGGTTGGAAGCTGGTGGATATATAAAGGGAAAGTAGTAGTGCCATTAGACTCAAGCGCTCAGGCAATGGACTGACAGCCTACCTAGCACTCAACACGCCTTCCACTTTAGTGGTAGTTGATGGACGTTGATGCTGATAGGCTTAAGGATTAGTCTAAGCTCGCAAGAGGCGTCCAGTCCAGTGATGCTAAGTTCAATGATGGGCTGCTACATCACCAAAGGCTGGGATCCTGGACAAGAAGAACAAGTCGACTCCGGCAAACTCCACTTGTTAAGGGAAAGGCTGATCAAAAATCTGGCACTGGGCGCGATGTCCTTGGTCAGTCAAACAACAATTGCAGTTCGCAACCGGCATTCAATGAGAGGGGCAGTCTACGCCAGTAAAGATGGGAATCTTAGGGTGTTCCAGAGCAGATCTGTAGCGAATAATGTTCGCTGGCACACACACCACGGCTGTAGGGGCACATTAACGGTAAGGCGCACTCACAGCAACTAGTAGCTTACCACACAATAGCATGTCTATAGTGCGACTTAACGGGCACCGCAACAACAAAACCAAACTGGTCTCAACAAACCAGTACCGGACAATGTATCCGCTGGCGGAAGAAGTTCGCAAATCCTGTATATGTACAGCTCCGCATCAAGTTCTGACACGCTCTCTGACCCCCAGGGGAATGCTAGTATTTCACTCTGGTGCTGAAGACTTAGATTGAGCAACCTCGATGGATCAAGATTATATGTTTAAAACGGACCCCACGAAAACTTATAGAGGGAACGACGTAACTCAAGAGTGTGATATACATGAATTGTAGAACAGATTCTCGCGACCCTACATACTTTCAGACATGAGTTTTGACCAGGGGACTGTCAAGACATCAAGGATCTAAGTTTCCTAATGGATAAGGGTTCCCCAAGTCAACTGCAAAGAATTGCTTGAAATCCTTGCATCTTTGTGAGTAGAAGGTAGAAGCTATGAACAATTCAAGAACTTCTAGTATAGTATGTATTTTAGCTCTAGTACATATATACAAGATATTGATGATGTGTGGACTTTTGACTACGCTAAAGGCCAGGTGCCGGCACGGACCCCCCAAGGCTACCATAACCAACAAGGTTTAGGGGCAGCCTTAGGGCAAAAGCCACAAACCGGTGCCCCATTAGCACGCCCCAAGTCTATTTTCATATTTCAGATCGCTAAGGGAACCTCTTGATTACCTGGCCGCCAAGATGTGACCTATCATGCATGCTTATTCTATTCCATCGCTGAGTGGTCAGGTGGTGGTGCGAGAATGCTGACTTGGCGGTGAGATACAACACTACCTGGAGGACTGGATCCCACTCGCTTTCAACACCGTTTCTCGGCCACAGCTACCCCGCACGATGGTGAAGACACGGGCGTGGTTAAGAGGACCGTGGCGTTCCCATGCTGACTGTATTGCAAGCCACAATGGATTTGACTCATACGCCAGTGAGATGTAGACCCTTCTCCTCTGCAAGCGAAGAAACCCCTAGACCAAGGG
Organism: Cladonia uncialis; assembly: GCA_002927785.1. NCBI lineage: Eukaryota > Fungi > Ascomycota > Lecanoromycetes > Lecanorales > Cladoniaceae > Cladonia > Cladonia uncialis. The sequence continues at coordinate 35,456 of NAPT01000148.1, read as the reverse complement.
TGTCGGACAACTCCAGCTGAACCATATTGCTGCCATGAAGCTATGCAGCGCTAGAATTGACTTGACCTGCGCTGCGTCTCGTATCTTACCCCAGCTCAATGCAGGACCCACTCAAAGAAAGCTGCAGTACACCGATTTAACAAGGACTATGTTGGAGAGTCTGGATCGATATCGCCAAGCTGGATATGAGCTCCAGATCCTTTTTCCGCTTTCTGACTGGCAACTTGGGTTGAAGGATTCCCAGGCATGGAACGGGTCTCGTGCGTCCGTGTGAGTCGCGCTGAATCCTTTACCCCGGTCTCTCGCTACAGATGTCAGCCTCTTGGTAATGCAGATCGTATGCTTTGTGCATCAGCACGCTTACTCCAGCATCATCACATTCATCCCATTGAGTGCCACCACGCCGTTCTCCACGCCCCAAGATAAATGCAGCATCTCAGCCAGCCACCTTTGCGCCTTGATAGGTTATCAGAGTCTAGATCCCTCGCGGAGGAGCATGTACGTCATGCAAGGGCTGGTACACGCCTCTGTAGCCTTGTGATTACAAGGATCTTACGTGAGGCATTTAGTACTCACCTGACTGTTCCCAGGGTTTAAACGAATCATGTTGCTTCAAATCTTCCCTCTTCTTAGCTGTGTTCAGAGCTCGCGGACTATATATAAAGCTGCCCGTTCCTCAACGCGTGCCATGGAGATATTTAATCTCATTCCTTAATCACCTTCTATATACAGATCTACTTCAGTAACATTCGATTATACTGTAAATTAGTACAAGTTCATCGGCCCTGCAACATGTCTTCCTCCACTCTTCCTCCGTTGGACCTTAACAATGTTCAAGGCGATATACTGTATGGCAATATCATGCTGTCCGAATAGTACTCGAACTTATACTTGATAGGACAGGAGGTCTACCCAAGAAGACCGAAACATTCTACTTCTTCCAAATTGATCCTGCCTATGTCCGTGACTTTCGGACGCAACTTACCCAACTCGTGCCCTTAATCACAACGACTGCCGAGGTCCTCAACGAGCAGAGACCTAAGATCGCCCAAAGCAAGAAAGATGCGGCTGAGAAGGGTACAGATCCGCCGATCCTGGAAATGAGTGGAGTCAACATAGCCTTTACCCACAAAGGGTTGATTTTGGTAAGTCACCTGCTCCGCTTTCGTTGGCTTGGGCTTGAAACCCAACATATCACTGACTCGGACTTTGCATCCTTGCAGTTGGGAATTAAGGACGAGATTGGAGACTCTGCCTTCGATGCCGGAATGCTGGCTGGTGCAGAGGCTCTCGGCGACAAAGGAACGAAGTCACCCTCGGGTGAATTCAGTCCTGACTGGATTCCTGCTTTTAAGCACGATATCCATGGGGTGATATTGATTACTGGAGACAGCCATAAGACCGTCGGCGAAAAACTGGCGCAGATCGAGAATATCTTCCATGTTGGAGCGCATAATGCTCTCATCCATGAAGTACACCGTACGGTCGGTGATGTCCGCCCTGGGAAGGAGAAAGGTCATGAGCAGTTCGTACCCACCCTTCCTGTTTCGTAGGTATTTAAACACCGCTCATGGCTGATCTAGCTTCGGCTTCCTTGATGGCGTTTCGAATCCAGCAGTCCAGGCTGTCGACACTAATCCCTTTCCTGGTCAAGAGACAGTGCCTCAGGGTATCCTTCTCCTCGGCCGTGAGGGTGATGCACCCACACTAGGGACACCGCCAAAACCCGTTACTCGGCCACCCTGGGCTTTAGATGGGAGTTTCCTTTCCTTTCGCTATCTCTTTCAGCTAGTGCCTGAATTCAATTCATTCCTTCAGCATAATCCAATTCCAGAGGTGCTCCCTAGGGAATTGGGCAGTGAGTTGCTTGGAGCCCGCCTTGTAGGACGATGGAAGAGTGGTATGTGGTTTTGACTTCTCATCTGTTGCAATTGTATTCGTTGCACCGGTTCTCATGGCGATCGTTAGGAGCACCAATTGATATTACGCCAACGCACGACGACCCAGCACTTGGGGCGGACCCAACTCGCAACAACGACTTCCGCTTCGCTTTTCCCAACGACCAGACTACTCAAGATAGATGCCCTTTCGCAGCGCACATCCGCAAGACTAACCCCAGAGCTGACCTCGAAGACCTCAATCCGAAGGCCACCACAAATCGTCGCATTGTGCGGGCTGGTATTGCATTTGGACGTGAAGTTTCCGAGGCCGAAAAGAACCTGGATAAGACACTGCATGGTCGCGGACTTCTCTTTGCGGCGTACCAGAGTAATATTGTTAATGGGTTCCAATTCTTACAGCAAAGTAGGTCATCTCCACACAACACTTTGATGACTGCTTATTAATCCTGGTTAGGTTGGGCGAATGTTACTACTTTCCCTCCTAATAAGGGGACGCCGGGATTTGACCCAATTGTAAGTATACATTTGAGCTATTATGCCCCGTCACTTGCTTGATTAACGGCCGAGACATGGCGTGGGAAATCGAAGTCTTTATTCTGCTGCCAAGGCTCTCACTCCAACTCAAGATACTTTGAGCAAGAATATGCTAATATCAGTCTCTCTAGATTGGCCAGGCCCCTGACGGAGGACCGCGTGTAATGTCGGGCACGAATCCTAACAGTCAAACCACCGAACTTCCTTTGCCGCAGGAATGGGTCGTGCCGAAAGGCGGCGAATACTTCTTCTCACCCTCAATTCCCGCGCTTAAGGAAACCTTCGCATTGGCAGAATCGAAATCTGAACTCTGAATTTGATGGACTCCTAGCTCATCTTTCTCTTTGCCTGTGGATATATTGTGGGACATTGGGTCCGTCAATGAGAATGGTTAACCTTTAGCTAATTAGCACACGGATTATATAATGATACAATTTTCTTTGGACTAACATGACCTTCGTTCCATGTGTTAGAATTCCATCATGTTTTCCGCTTGTTCAGTCCGGCCACCATTATTTTCGTATTCTGAAGCCTTAATTAGCAAGCCTCCAGCGAATAGTCCTGATGTTAACTTGATGTATACGAGGGGTAACACAGAAGGAATGGACGAGCGAACTAGATGTTGCTGATTGGTTGTCTTGTCAGCAATACCCTTGCTTCCAATAGTTACAGTCAATAGTGGCCAGTGACCCAAGCAGACCCAGGGTCAATTGAAGGCACGATGTTGAGATCACGTGTTTGACGCGTTTCACGGAACCCTTTCCGCGTAGAGTGCTTTCTGTGTAGCTCTAAATAAACTTTGTATGGCTAACGCTCCGTCCAAAGACCAAACGAGAGCATGTGGACCTTGGAGTGTGATACGAATATTCTCGCAAGTACGCAGAGGCAATTGCAGTAGCCCAACTGCTCTGGCTAATCTGTGTGTGTATATAGATAGAAAAATCTGGCTCCGGCCTGGAAAGAAATATTTGTTTGGCAGAACACTCGATCCTAAGGGCAAAAGCTGTGAGAAAACCGCCTCTACCAACACATTTTGTCTTGTCTGGCCCTCCGCTGACAACATTTCAGCAAGCTTTCAGCTCAAGGACGAGAAGTCTGTCTCCCGTCAGCATCTGACCTTGACCGTCTCAAATGTGAAGCCTGGCGACGGAGTGAGTCCTCTATGCGAATATGCGCTCTAGAATACGTTTCTGACGAGTCAAGTCTCTTGTACATACCCGATCAGAAATAACATTGAAGGATGAGGCTACCAAGTTCGGCACGGTGATCGATGGGGATAAGATCAAGGGTGAAACACGGGTGTTAAGAAAGGATGAGCATATCTTCCAGCTGGGAAACTCGAAGCATGTTTTCCGGTATTTCCGCCATCATAGAATTGAAGGACCCGACTGATGGGCAAGGGCAGGGTCAAGTGGCATCCAGTCGTCTTCTCCTTCTCCCTCAGCTCGAAGGAAATGAAACCTGGCAAAGACCCTTTGGCAGCATATCGAACGCGCCTTGAAGATCTCGACATAAAAGTCATCTTACCCTACGTTATCGGAGCTACTACACATCTAGTCAGTACCAAGCGAAATACCGCCAAAGGCCTACAGGCTCTCATCAATGCAAAACATATTGTAGATGAATCATACATCGATGCTTTGGTTTACGCAACTACGCCGGAGAACCTCGATGAGCTAGAAAGCCTTTCACCACTCGAGGCGGACTTTGATAACAACTGGCCCAATGCGTTGGAACATTTGCCTGCAAAGAGTAAAGAACCTAACGAACGACCTTCGGAGTACTTTATCCCTAAACCCGAACGCAGTAATGTTTTTGAAGGGTATACATTCATCTTCTGTGACCCAACCCAGTTCGAAACGTTACAGGCGCCGATTACGAACGGCGGCGGCAAAGCTCTGGAGTATACACTCAGTCCCGGTAGGACGATAACAGAGGAAATTGTACGTTATGTCAAGAGTGTAGCTGGTGAAAAGGGTCTCGGTGAGTTCGAGGATGGAAGTGAAGGCAAAGGGGTCGTAGTTGTCAGATTCAGGGGGAAGAAAGAACTTGCCGAATGGGCGGCGAATCTGGATACTGAAGTATCCCTGGCACTTGGTCAACGGCTGATCGAGCAAAGTGAATTTATGGATGCTATATTGATGAATGATGCCAGCATGCTCAGGAGGCCTCTTTTGACTGAAGATGAAGACTGTGGGTCGAAAACTTCTCCAGTATCCTCATGATCGATCTGTTGGAGTGCTAATCACTCCAAATTGGCAGGTACTCAACCTAATCGGTCGGCAACAGTCGCAAATCCGCGTGAGGCAGTAGCATCCTCAGAGAACGCTATAAGAACCGACCATCCTGCTGGGACTGCATTCTCCAAGCCCCCCTCTAGACGTGCTCGTACTCGAGGCCCTATAGTTAGCCGCTTCAAAGGCTTCGACGATGATGATGTATCTGTGGCCCCAGTGCCCTCTCAAGTTGGGCCCGATGAGTCTCAACCGGCGAGTGTCCTGAGGAGTAGAAGGTCGCGGCATTACACAGTAAGTACCATACCCAACGCCTCAGACTTCAGGCTAACTTCTGCAGAATGGCACCTCCAATGCGGATTCTGCCATGGATGTAGACTCTCAGGTTCGTGAAAGCGGTACAACTGAGACCCAAAATCATGGGAAACGCGCTGCGCCGGCATCAGACGAGGAGAACGAAGAGGATCAGATTGATAAAATTCTACCTGCAGCAGCAGCTATGAAGCGTAGGAGGATAGAAGACGCAGAGGAAGCGCAACGAAATGGTATCTCAAGCGAAAGGTCATTGCAGACCTCTCAAAAGAAGGCCAGTTTGGAGAGAGTACGGAAACCCAAGCAGGAGGTCAATATCAGAGAAGTAGTACGTGAACATCGAGAGGCCGAAGAAGAAGCTGCCATCCGTAACGAAGAGAACTTAAGGGATGCTCTTGACGGGATGAATGTCGAAGACGTGAAGAAATTAATAATAGTGGAAGATATGGAGGTGCCAGAACGAGCTAGGAAAAATCAGCAGAAAGCCCCCAACATGGAGAACAACGATCGCTGGGACGATCGGTGGAATGGTAGGAAAAATTTCAAAAAGTTTCGTCGACGTGGAGAAGGTGCTCCAGCGCGGCGTGGTCAGAGCGTTATCGTGCCATTAGAGGAAGTTAAAACAAAAGACTACGGCATTGGAGAGCCTTACTGGGAAGAAAGCGAGAAAGCGAGGAGAAAACATAAAGAGAAAGATCGTAGCATGCAATCGCAGTCTCAAAGTCAGGCATTATTTGCAACAGCGAAGAGTGAGCCTGTTGATGTACCATCCGAGCTCGCTATAGATGGCGAACTACCTGAAGTAATCGACCTCGAAGCTCGAAGGATCACAAGGGGTCAAGAGCGGACAGAGCAGGTTGATGAAAGCAGTAGTAGATCGCAGGCTGCGAATGGGAAACGCCCTGCACCCAGTCCAGGGCATGGGCCAACGGCCAAGAAACAAAAGCGGTTTGCCGTGCAGGACTCTGATAGTGATAGCGAAGATGAGCTGAAGTTCAGGTTCAAAAAGAAAGGGAGATAGAGAGGAATGACGTGGATCCAAATTTTGATACATTCGCTGCACCTGCTCCTAAAGGCATACACTTTAGATACCACAATAATGAAACATCCAGCGGAGCTTGACAGCCTGTAACATTAATCAACCTTCCGCATGCCAACTTGGCAAAGCAGATTTAACACACACGTTGATCCTTGCATTGCACTAAGCGTTCGTTCGCACAAGTTCTTGCCGTACTATATTCCGTCTTCAATTGAATGTCTAATCCTCCATAGCCCTCTCCTCCATAACTTCAACGGCATTTTCCAATTCCCTTAGTCTATGCCCGACCCTCCGTCTCACCTCCTCTCCACCCTCCTCACTCACCGCTTTTTCATATGCTTCTTTCAGCTTTGCCAATTCCTCTTGTGCAGCGGCGCGGTCGTCGGCGGCGTAGACGGTCTTCTTCTCGGTTTCCTCGGAGGCGATATCGAATTCGTCTTTTGCTGTTGCATAGCTGACCCGGTGATTAGACTGATATCATGGTAATCGGAGACATAGCTGGCTCACAGCTCTTGTAATTCTTCTATTTTCTCGTCTATGGTTGTTTTAGTGGCGTAGGAACGATGGAGTTTGGAGATTCTCGAGATGGAAGTAATGGCGAAATGAGATGGTCTTGGGGAAGGGGAAGTGGAAGGCGGAATTGGAAGACGTCGAGGTACAGCGACGCGCGACGCGGAGTAGAGTGTCCTTATTATCATTGTATTGGCTACCGATTGAATGTTGAAGGTGCTGGTCCCTTACCGACAGTGGACGTCGAGAATTTTCACCTTTACTACCCGGAGGAAGGCCAGTGACGGAATCTCACGCGACAAAGTTAACCTGAAGTACCATTTAACCACGAGATCTTGACCTTTGTCAGTGACCAGCATCTAGAAGGAGTCGGGCTCGATATGGTGTTATTTGGAGTTGGTGTTCTTGTCGTCTCGCTTTCAGTGATATTTTACAAATACAAGACCTCTTCAGCATGGGCAGGGAAAGACGTACCAAAAGAAATACATCAAACTTCACGAAATGGCGATGAAGATACAGTTGGGAAGGAGCGACCTTCTATATCAAATATAACGCTCGAGGACGGAGATGATAGAAGTCATGTGCCTAGCAAGGAACAAGATGCGTCCAGGACCATTAATTCGGCCGCCAAACCTCCGTCAAAGCCAGCGCCTCGGTCGCAGGCAGCAGACAACTCAGAGACAGTCTCAATGCTGCCCCCTCTAGCTTCGAATCCAAAGCAAAAGTATGAGGATTCACTCACCACGCTGAAGCTCCCACGCTCAAAGCCAACGCCGAACGTCCCAGTCTTTAAATCACCCCCAAAGCCATCAACTGCTCTCCGCCCGTCCCCCTCAGCAGCATCAACTCTCCGCGGACCACCTGCCCGCTCTCTTGCTCCCACCAGCACATCTCTAGCCCCCACAACCTCAACCCTTGCCCCATTATCGCGCCCATCCAGAAAGGTTATCCTTGACCCAGGCCACTCCCCACTCGACTGGGCCCATCTGACCCACAATCCACCCAGCCCTACGTTTCTACGCGGAAAAGATGTACCCCCACAGCTCATACGCGTCCCACCATCTCTATTACGCTACCACAGCGGCAGGAAGGGAAAAGACGCGTGGGGTGTGTATCAGGGCAGAGTATATAATTTGACGCCGTATATGAAATTTCATCCTGGGGGTGTGGATCAGTTGATGCGAGGGGCGGGAAAGGAGAGGGAGGGGGAAAAACTGTTCAACGAGATTCATCCGTGGGTCAGTTGGGAAAATATGCTGGGTGAGTGTCTTGTGGGGATTCTGGTTAGTGAGAACGAGGTGGAGGCCAATGGGGAGATCCTGAAGAATGCCATGGAAGATATGGATTGAGGAGCTGCAAGAGCACCATGACCGAACCATCTTCAAACGTCGTCTCTGGGACTTCTAGTGTGGTCACAAAATTCACAGAAGCTTCACGCTAGCAAACCCATCGATATGCGCTGAATGCAAGGGATGGGGTTGGACTCGAAGACCGCAAACAGCAAAGAAGCAAACCCAGGATGTATAAATACTCTTCATCATGCGCTGGCGATCCAACAATGCTATCATTGCAGCTGCGGACAACTACTCGTTATTCTCACGCTCTTCCTCATTCTTTACACCTAGTCATCCTCAACCCATGCCGCATACGAGGTTCTCTAATTAGCCTTGCCCTTCTTATCGACCTACTCGAAGCCGAGGGCACACGCCTAATGAACATGAACAAGAAGGGGAGGATGATCAATAGCGCACAGTGAAGGAAAATGATGCAGACGGGGCTAAATCTTAGAGAATCTGAAGAATTGGGGAGTCCAAGTAATTTTGAGCTCAGCCAACCTCAACGATTTCCAGGGAAAGGAACGGATTGAGGGACTGCAATGACTTGTTGGGATACGAGACATGAGGCATGTATGACTGACTGCGTTGTTTGCAAGCATGGGTTGGCGCTAGATGTAGATGGTCGTTTCTTCAAGATACCCACATGGTCTATAGACAGCATTGAACCCATACCATTGACTCCATTGCAAAATGCCAATCTACAGCTGAACCTTCTACTCCGCATTTCCCAATACCCAACCCTCCCGACGCAGCCCACTACACAGCCAATTCATTCTCGAACTCTCCACTCCAACGGCCGATTCTAACCACCCATCTACAACTCATCCTTCTCCACCCCCTCAATCTCCATCAACTCCGTCTCAAATATCAACGTACTCCCCGCCGGAATCGGCCCCATAGCCCTCTCCCCATACCCATATTCCGGCGGAATCGTCAGCACCCTCTTATCCCCAATACACATATCCAGCAACCCCTGATCCCACCCCTGAATCACCTGCCCCTTTCCCACCGTAAAAGTCAATGGCTGCCCACGGTTGTAGGAGGCGTCGAATTCCGAGCCGTCGGCTTCGAGGGTGCCGCGGTAGTGGACGGAAATGGAGTCGCCGGGTTTGGTGCGGCGCGTGCACTCTTGGCGGAGGAGGTGTTGGGTTGTCACTTCTGAGGTGAGGGCGAGGGGGAGGAGGGCGAGGATTGTGAGAAGGAAACGCATGGTTGGGGTTGATCTTTGGGGGCGGAGGGTGAGTCAATTAAGGATTGAGGCGGTGGAAGGATTATTGGTATGGGATGAGGTGGTAGTTGCGAAGGGGGGTTGGTCCTGGTGTGGTTGTTGGGATGTGAGTGTTCATGCTGGTGAGCTGGTCTTTTGGTCTTGGCGCAGAAATGACGCTTGCTGGCGCGGCTGTTGCCAAATATAAATTGGAAGACTGAGCTACGCTCTTCTGCATCACACTCTTTCAATGAATGGAGCTACGAGCTGGCTCTTTACTGTGGGATATTCGAAGCAGAAAATTCTACAACTCTATTTGCAGAAGAGCTCTCACGAACTGGTTCATACAGAGCTGGTTTGAGGCAGAATCGACAAGCGCCCTCCAATGCTCATGTTGCAGAACAATTCCGTCCTCATTCAGTGCTGCTCGGTCCTATTAGATGCGTTGCACTCTCTATTCGATTGGTTTGCGAACTCTCCAAGATTTTGCTTCTCGTGAGCGTTGACGAACCGTTCCTTTAACGATAGCAATATCCATGGAAGGGTGTCGTATGCGGCATGTCGCCTGTCTCTGCTTCTCATTTCCGTGCACATTTGATATGTATTTTAAAGACGTTCCTATAGAACGAGAGGTCGTCCCCTAAAACTGCTGATATCACTCTTCTCAGAATATGCTTTCCGCGGGATGATCGTTCAGAAATCCACGTCTTCAAGTCCTGATCTAACACATATGTTTCGTTCTACACTTCATCGGACCCACCAATGGCCTGATTCGATGAAGCGGACATCTGCAGCTTCTGAAAGGCTCAAAATCATTTGGAACCTCTCCGTGGCTGATCTTAGTTCCCGTCTTTTCGGGTTGCAGGCTGCCTTACTGCTCCCTATTCATGGCGATGTATAGCGCATACCTCCGCGTCTCCCTGTCAGTGTTTGGTTCTGACTTATTGCCGGGTGGAGAGTTGCTAGGATTTCAACGGCAGTTGGGTGCAGGATGATTCTCCTAATGCCGATCTTTCAAAATGATGCTCGGACGGTATTGGTAGCTGCCAGACCAACCTAGACTGCATTATGACGTTTAATTACACTGTTGGTTCCTGCACTGACAGAAGTTGGGAGAGCCCTGCTTGACCCTTTCTCATCAAGTAAATTCATCGTCGGACGGCTTAATCCTTGAGAGATTATCTGCCTCATCAACAGTGAAGAATACCGTTACCGGGTATGATACATCCATTCCGGCACTTTGTCTATGGCGGGCCTGCAGATCTATGAGGTACCCCGGAATCCGGTCCACGAGTTGTAAAGATTGCAAATTAGGGAAGGGGTTTTTGTGATCTGATGACTCCCTATATAGACCTTGACTTCTTCGATAGTGAAACCTATGGCATCTCGTTTGTCGATGGTGGTAAAAGAGGCGCAAATGTTGCAATGAATTGCTTCGAAATAATGGCTGGTCTCTGACTGGCGTCGCAGGAATAATCTGACACGGTGAAGCTTGCATACATGTGGCTACAAAGCCTGAGAATTGGAGGATCCGCATCGGGGTACTTAAGATCCAGCCCGTGACTTAGCTTATGGCTTCCGGACTCGTCATCCGTGTATCTGCATTATACCTGTGATCAACATCGTGCCATTTGTATGATAACATACCTAGTATAGGAAGTTGTGGCGACGCCAATGACCCTGCCTCTTTTGTACCGGAGTCGTAAAAAATGGATTTTTCAGCCTTGTCGTTCCACGGCCAGATATGAATAGCGATATCCCGCACGAGAATTCTATTGACCAAAAGCGAAGACCCAGGGTCCAATATATACACCAATCGCATCTATGCCCAAAACAAATTGGATATGACCAGTCAATCCATCAAACTTCTTCCACGTTTACATAAATCCTACCATATTTTCACCTCCTATAAATACCGGTTTCCAAAGATCCTTCGTGTTGATCTTTGCCATTCACGAAGGATCACAGAAAGACTTATCCCTGAGCCGGAGCCTTAGGTCTTATAAGTGGTGACACACACACGGAAATCCCTAACAACGGGGCGCTGCAGCTCGCAGGGGCGTTCCTGGAGGTTGATGTGAGAGGCGGGGTTTCAAGAGGATACCACCCGTGTGGATACCACCCGTGTAGGCCAGAAACGAAACCGTTTGCTGTGCCACTATCTGGCATACCGATACCGGACTTTAATTGCGAAACCACCAGCCCGTCTCTGGGCATTCGTGAATGGTAGCTGATGCGTTGACCCACACCAGGTTGGAAAATTATTAGAGCACGGCTTGGAATTGAAAGTTGGTATTTTATTGTCCACTTGTGCTTACTTCAGCTGCACGACTGATTAGCACAAGCAGTCTTGTCATTTATTCGCTGACTATCCACGCTCCTCAAAAGATCTCCGATTTGGATTCAGTTTAGAATAGTTGAAAAAAGGTAGATTATATGAACATGGATTGCCTGCACCTGACCCATAAAACAGCCCATTGGACTGAGAATAATCGCCTTGCTAACAGTAGATGCCATCCTGTAATGGGTAGCAGTTCACCATAATTCTGGAAGAGAACACTGTATTATTTCCGTTCGGCCAGTAGCATGACTGTTGGGCAAATACCAATGACAGCCGGAAGATTAAATCGCAGGTATAGGGCTGTAAAAGCGCAACCTTGAGATGTAGATCAAGAATAAAAACCACACCACTGTGAGGGTGGACACAGATGATCACCGGGCGCATTCTGACACTTCATACCCGGGAGCAAAGCAGCACCGTGCCTCAAGGCTTTGAACAAGACATGTATGGGGGTTTTATGTTCGCTGCAAAGAGGTCTTGCTACCTGCGCCGAGCTATGAAGATTGCAGCGAGCGAAAAGTACAGAAGTGTCGGCTACGGATTATATGTTGCGGAAGGTGACCTTTTTATGTTATAAAGCTATTTTTTACCCTTCGGAATTTGTGTAGAAACTTGTCTACGCACTGCGTCGTCAATGGGAACCTTATAGAGTTCTACCATACTTTCCATCCACTCGATAACTATCTTGATCAGTGGTCTCGAATCATCTTGGATTTGTCATCCTCCCGTGGCTTTTGTACATGAACTTCCATATCGCTCAGTCCAAGGGCCAGTCGCCTAGCGTAAGGGGTCGTATTGGCGCGCCAGCGCCGGGGGTGCAGTGCCATTAGGTCCTTGTACCATTTCATTGCCGTGCAACTCAGCAGTTACAATAGTACCCTGTAGCTCCAGTTGCAGTCCATCACCATCCATCTCGCCATCAAGGAGAGTATTACCAGTACCACCCGTTTCGCCATTGGTGGTAGTATTGTGTCCTCTGGTTCTCTTGTCTCCCAATGTATCTTGTTTCGGGCCTCTGGGACTTTTTCTTCTTGCATCTCTCCAGAACAAGAAAACGAGGAAGCCAATTGCTGCTATTCCAAATGGTACACCAAGCCCAACGCCAGTCGCTATTGCTGGTAAAGCCGATTGATGGATGATTTCGGTACATGTGGGTGGTTTTGTTAATGTGATGGATGCGGCTGATTTCGTGACTGATGTAGACGTCGTCAAAATAGGAGAATTTGTGGTGGCAATCTGTTTGGTGGATAAAGTCAATTCACAAGGATTTGCGGTGGCAATCTGCCCTGTGGATGGAATAGGTGGGGTTCCTAAGATTGTAGCGCTCGTATAGTTCTGGAGTTCTACAATACCGACTCCGTCCAGGCATAATGCTGACTCATTTTGGGCACAGGAATACCATTGTTTCCCTGGGCAAGGGAAGATAGTAGCAGTAGAACTGTTAAGTACTGAACCGGAGAAGTCATCAGTTCTGCTGTTTCTTTTGGAGAAATCTGCGTGATGGATGGCAGGTCAAGATCGCTGGATATGCATGGTGCTTACTGTCGTTGCACCAAGGAGGACAAGCGGTTGTGTTGGTCCAACTTTGGTCCGTGCATCCCCCTCGGTAGGCCTTCATTTTCAAATCAGTTTCATCTCACAAGATATCCTAGATCGCTGTTTGGCGTGTAGAGGGAGTATATTATACATACTAGGCCAATATTTCCCGCAATGCATAGACCATTCGACATGCACATATCTCCTGGGGAGCAACATATACTGGTTTGCCATGAGTAACAATTCACCAGCCCGGGTAGGTCAGAGGCAGGTTGAGATCCATTGGGCCAGTAGCACGCCTGCTGGGCCAATATTGCGGACAGTTGCCAGGACAGAAGCACCAAAACAGTACACTTGGAGCACATGTTCGAAATTCAGATCTCTACCAACTGAATGAGAAGAAGCAAAGATCCTGGGGGAAATTCTGCGACAAGATATAGAGAATGCCCCTTTCAGCTCCGCCACAAGGCTGAGACTGAGAGACGAATGCCACCACTTGTCCGTTCATGGCTAATTGGTCCAAACACAAGGTGCCAGTGTTCCGGATGTTTTTAAAGTGCTGAGCCTTGATGCTGCTGGGCTGTTTCGTAGACCAATGACCTGGCAGTTACTTCCATAGCTCGAAACGAAAGCCGTGTCAGATCATTCATTTGTAATGCAGCCTTGCTTCGCCACCTTACTTAGCAATCCTAAGCGTTGGTGGAAAAGGCGAAATACGCGCAAGGAGATGAAGATGCCAAACATAGCTGCCAGAAAGTGCCAGGACAATGTTTAAGCAGCCATCCAGAGTACCTTGTAAGCGCCTACCAAGGGACCTTGTCTTTGCATCTATAACTATATCCACCAGTGGAAACCTTGGAATATATCAAGCACAGTCTCTTCAGGTATTTTGAAGGATGCGGCGGTAGCAAGTGGTCAGCGCCAGCAGTGGCATTTGGTCAGCGGCAAGGTGCAGCAGGGTGCGGTTTCTCGCGAGGATGCTTTTCGTTATGCATTAGCGCTATGCGTGTCCTTGAGGCTGCAACTACTTCCTATTATACAAGAACAGCTAAATTCAATAATATTCGATAGGCTGTCTGGGCGGTATCGAGTTTATATACGTGGACAAATTTGGCCATTGATTCGTTTCCCGTCTCCTTTCTAGAGAAACATCAATGCGGGGTAAAAACTGTTACATAATGTTAGCGCCAGCCTTATGAAGAGGTATCGAATACTGCATTTCGGTTGCTGCGACACAGGGGGGGATCAATTCAATAAGCGTTTGGTAGGATCAGGTTAACCTTCAGCCATGAGGATTCCTTTCTTCACATTATTAGACATCTCATCCTGCGGGTCCCCGCTTCTGAATGAAATGTAGATGTACAATATTTGGTGTTACGTCCATATGTTCTTTACATGAAGCTTAGTCGCGCAATCGGGAATGCGCCGAAATTACCAGGAAGCTTCTTGGCTCCTACAACGATGAAGAATCCTATATCTTTCCTTAATCAAGTGTGATATAATTTCAGGGGCAAAGCGTCTTGATTGCCAATAACGCTTTATTAGACTTTTCCTGCTCGTTTATAAAATCCCGTCAGTCTTCCTGTTCCGCCACGAGCTTCTATGGGATGCACGGAAAAGTCAGCTCATTCGATGCTGATTTCGATCACTGGTCCAGTATAAACCCTCTTCGCCCAAACCTGGTAATACGTCAGGCTGATGATGACTATTGCTCCTGTGATCAGAACTGCATAGTTCATGGTTGATGCTGTGACTGGTGTCGCCGTGGGCCAGAAGCTGAAGAACACCATGGTAATTAAATACAGGCAAGCCCATGTGTTGACTGCGATACCCCAGATCCCGTGCATATGCCATGGACCCCAGCTGACTACGTCATCAGTGGCAGACTTTCGCGGATGTATGCCTCCAGTCACCCGTCGATACAGTAGGAGACCAATGGCGACAAGGTACGATGATTGTAGACTGGAGACTGAAAGCGAGACTAGATCATTGAATGCAGTTGTCGATCCTAGGATGATGAGAGAAAGTAGCAAGGAAACGATTGTTGTAATCAGAATGGACCGTATTGGGAGGGCGGTGCGAGGTTCAACCTTAGGTAAGGGCGGATCAGCATCACGCCACTCAGAAAGATTCATGTTTGGAAAGAAAAAGGCACGATGCGATGTGTAGTTTAACTTACATGCATCAAGTACTTCCATCCTGGCAGACCACGATCTCGGGCAAAGGACCACAACATTCGGGAAGCAGCGGCAAGAAGCCCTACGTTGGCAGCGTACTGCATGACCACGAGAATTGATGCCATGACCGTGGCTCCAGCAACGGAGCCGGTCGAGTTAAGGAAGATCTCCATAAAAGGGAACCCCGTTGGGCTCTTCAGCGCACCATCAACATTAGTCAGACTGAAGAGTGTCACGATCAACATGCCGAAACCTAGCGCGCCGTTGATAACAATGCTGATTATAATTGCACGCGGCACGATCACTGCAGCGTTCTCAATTTCTTCGGACATCTGAAATCATATCAGCCTATCTTTGACCGGCAGTCAGAGCTTGAGAAGATCACGTACATGGATGGCACCGTCCGCACCAGTGAAGGTATACACTGAGCCAATAATGCCTACCATAAATGAGAGACCTTGAGTCGACCAGTCACCGGTGTTTAAGAAGGTCTTGAAAACCTCAGATGCAGGCTGATGGGGTCCGAAGATTGCCAATGGGAGAAGTATGGCGAAGAAGCCCAGAATGTGGAGGATAAGGATAAAGCCCTCAAATTTGGGCAGAAACCGTCCAATGACAGTGTTCACAAAGATTGTGAAAACCATTGATGCCCAGAATAGCAGAACTGTTTGCCATGCCTTGATATCATAATCAGGTCTTGTCATCACAATCAAACCTTGGATCTGTGTTGCTGCAAGATAATAGACGGATGCAAGAGTAGCTTGCCATCCCCACACGGTGAGCCATCCTAGATAATGTGAGGAAAATATTCAGCTATCGCAATGACAATGCTCACCCGTAGCATAGCTGAAGAACTTTCTTGAAGACTTTGGAGCAAGCATTGCGACCCAATAGTACTGTCCCCCTGCCGTTGGCATCCTATACCAAATTAGCAGAGCTCGAGGAACGTTGCTAACGAGACGCACATAGAAGCAAGTTCACTCAGACATGCATAGACTGAGAGAGTTCCGATCCAAACGATGATCAGGCCATACACAAGGCCACCAGGACCTCCACTATGTGTCCGTTTAGTTACATCCTGAGTCTTCGTTCTTTGTCAATCTCATCTTACTTGGAAAAACCTATATCGAAGACACTTTCCACGTTTAGCTTATCCTGAGTCGATTTGAGTGAACCAGTTTTACATCAAGATTCCCTCCCAGGTGATGAGGATGGTACAGCTAAATCCCAATAGCGACATAAGCCCAAATCTCCGCTGTTAACGATAAGACTTAGCACAAGGTTATCAGGGTAAGGTGTACGCTCAATTCTACCTTCAATACAGGCTTTTTTCCCATTCGCAGAAGGTCCACTTCATCTCGATTTACTTCTGTAGTATATTCATGTCCTGACACCTTGACGACGCCAGGGCTAGACCCTAGCTCGTAGACGTCCTTCATGGTTCACCAGTGCGATGTAACTTGATAGCGAAGACCGCTACAACGAGACTTGGAAATTTGCAAAAGGGACAATCTGGACCGTTCCAGTGCAGGAAGCGGAAGTTGTACTATAGAATGGGACACGCAGTTTCCGAGGCGGTGGACCTATTGGAGTGGAAGGAATCGGGTCATCGGTTGCGTGGGTACCTCGTCCGGGTGATCTTCGCAAAGCTTTAGTTGACCGAAGACGAGAAGTGATATGCGGACGGCTCAATTGGGCTGCAGTCGTAGGGTGCAGTGTTAGGACAAAGAGGAAGAGGGGGGGAGACATGGAGAATGAAGTATGACGTTGGATTTGCCTCGAAGTCAACCTAGTTCTTAGCAAGTTGGCCGGTAGGGAACCCTTAGGACGAAAGAAAGTCAATTGACCAACCGCGGTGCGGGATTTCCCGTACGCCCGCGAGCCTTGATTCGACGATAGCAACACCATGGCAACCATGTAGTAAGCCGGTCGTCCGCGTTCTTTATGCATAACCATGCAGGTGAGATTACGTGAGATATACCACAATTCGGATTGGCGAAGATTGTATCGTTCCTTGATACTGCTTAATCACAGCATATCATTCTCTAGTCTGACCACGTGGTCGGGGTTGCATAACCCAGCAGCATGGACGTTATCATCGGAGCACCCTACTAGCACCCTCATTGGCAGACCAAAGGACTCTCAATGTTTCACTGGTAAAAGCCATGTCACCCTACTTCTTCCAGTAGTATGAAAGAAGGCAATATTTGCACGGCGCATTGTGTGGCGGCGTGCCCTATGGCGCTGCGGCCATGGAACTAATAGGTGGGGGTATCGGAGGTGCGGACCTTTCCCTCTATGCAGCTATCACCTAGGTACAGGAATAGTCAGCCGGGCATTCTCACCTTGCGTACGTTGTTTCGCGTGATATGTTTTACAAACCCACAAGAATAATATTAAGCCTATCCTCCATGGTGTGCTCCTCAAGAAAACATAGCACCTTTGACAAAGGCGCTGCATTGCTGCATAGTTTCTTTGATTCATGAATATATGTCATGAGCGACGATTATAACCCAACGGTGCGGATATTGACTTGGTTCTGGTTCGTCGCTGCGGTTCTAGGTGTGGCGACTCGAGGTCTGACCAAAGCCATCATCGTACACTCTCTTAACGTTGACGACTTTCTCATCTCCGTGTCCTTGGTATGCATCCAAAAGTTTCCGCGCGATGTCATGACTATAAGCTTTTCTAATGCTTTGTAGCTCTTCGCTCTTGGGCAATCAATTACTGTCTCCCTGGAAGCAGGTCACGGCTACGGGAAACTAGCAACACCACCAGATCAGTCTCAACTGGTGATTATCTTGAAGGTACGTAAGTGGCTTGTCCAACATACAGGGACGCGACCTGACATGTTGATAGAGCGAATATGCAGCTACCCTCCTCTATATTGCCAGTCTATGCTTTGCAAAAATATCCGTGCTAGCTCTTGTCAAAAGTATATCGCCCGTACGGAGAGATCGGTTGGCGGCGTATGGAGTTACAGGCTTCATCATTCTCTGGGCAATTACCGCCGAACTTGCAACAGCATTCATATGCAAACTTCCTACGCCATGGGACTATACAAAGGGACAGTGCCATAGTCGAAGGGTACGTGGACACGGCCCTCCAACTGGGCCGCTGAGGCATGCTGATAGGAAGTCCTAGCACACATGGTGGGTTTACTTCGAAGTGACGAATATCCTCACGGATTTCGCACTGATATTGCTCCCTTTGATTGTCATTTGGAACATCCGACTACCCCGATCCAGAAAAGCGTCGGTCTTTTCATTCTTTGCGCTTAGAAGCACGTAAGTGGACAACGACAGCATTGTACCAAGATACTAAAACATACCCAGGGTGATCGCAGCTTCCACTTGCAAGCTCGTCTTTTGGAACAGACATCAGCGTACACAAAGTCCAGGTCTAGATCCTTGGACCATCACCATCTGCACCCAGATTATTCAAGGGCTCAGCATCATCACGGCATGCTTTCTCTACCTCAAGCCATTCTTAGACAGTGTCGAGTCTGGCTTCATCAGGAGTGATGACATCCGTCGACGGGGCACGAGTGACTACTATGGTCACAGCAATGGCGACTCATCTACTAACAAGTCTGGATATTCACTAAGGAAGCATCAGCGGCTCCCGAGTGACAGTATCAGACTGAATGAGATATCGAACGGTAGAAATGCTACTACTATTACCGCGGGCGAGCCTGTGGATACCGGAGATATTGAAAGCCAGCATAGCCGAGCTCACATAATCAAGCAGACGAAGACGTTCACAGTTGAAGACGGATCCCGACGTGAGAGCGAAGTGTGACCAATGGTAGCTACCTTGTATTGGCTTATGGTCTGGCGATGCTCTAATTGTATTCGGAGTTTGGTTTAAATAGCATCGATGACCAAAGCGCTCAAAAAAAGATCCTGAGAGAGATCTCTAACGATACGACCTCTCCATTTGAGCTTTGCACAGGAGTATAAGAGGTCATACTCGAAGTATAGGCGACTAAGACATGGAAGCCAACCCATAATATCATCAATTTTGGAGTAGAATAATATCATACTGTGCAGCAGGTATCACCGACCATTGTCTAACATGTTGCCAAGGTCAAGCTTCCCGTGATCCAACCAGCATCAAACGGAAAGGATGTCCGTCATGATCAAAAGAACCTGCAATGAGGACGCGAAATGTTCTCGCTGATAAATCAGAAACGGATCCAAGGCTGCTTTGCTAAGGTCATGCCGGAGGCTAAATATCATCCATTTCGCGAAGGGAGCCAAGCTCCGGCGAGCAGGTAATCCGATGAAATGTGCAGGATCACCTACAAGTACTTCCCTAAGCCTCAATTAGCAAGGATTCAGCTGGACGAGCGTTCATAAGAGATTTTCAGCCCACTTCGCTTCCCAAGAAGAGCGCAATCGGAGAATAGAGCTCCGTGTTACGTACGCAATGCGAGCAGGATGTGGCAAATCAATTACGCAGAATACGTGAGTGTGCAGCCATCTGCTATATCGGTCTCAAAATTTAAATCGGTCATAGCAGGTGCAGGTGCCTCGGCTTCATAAGGACAAAAATAGGGTACGAAGGAAAAAAGGCCCCCAACCGAGCCAGTCACAGTCTGTCCTACACTTAGCGTCTTACTCTCCAGTGCTCTTGAGTCCTTTCAGCTTCGTCCATCTCCACTCAACTGCTCCGAAGTAATTTGGGAAGATCAGCAGAGCTCCGACATGATCTACCAAGGAAAAGCTGCTGTTCAAAATAATAAGGTCTGGCTTGTGCCGAGAACCAAGGTCTTGGGGCGTACTTCGGCTTTCGAGCAGAAAGGAGCCTCAACTCAATGCAAGCTGCATGTAGCATACGGCATGCAGAACATCTGCTCCGCTTAAGAATCTTTAAGTACGAGGCAATAGGGGAATGCACTGTGTATCCACCTCTCTGCACTATAACATGACTACCAGTGTCCAATTCTTTGAACTAGTCCCAAATGCCCTTATAGCTTTTTGCAAATGTTTCCATATCTCCAATGCTTCTTTCAAAAGCTTGTCGTTTCCTCCTTTGCGCCGGCTGCCTGACATTAATCTATTTGACGGATGCTATTTATTGTATGTATGTCCTCTTGTGCTAAGACATTGTCTTCCCCCTACGAATTCTCTGGTTTCATTCTTCCATTTTCTACTGGGGTTTTTTGGTCAACAGTGCTTGAAAAGAATGTTACAGACCTCGTATCTTGCATCCAGCTAAACCACCTAAAACCATGAACTTGAACAGTTATTACTGCGATCTTTGTGTCTAGCTAAGTTTATGTACGCTGACAACACTTGAACATCATAGCATTGCCCCCTAGCATCTCAAACCCCACTTTCATCCCCAATTTAAACTCTTCCGGAACCAAGTGTAGTCAATTTGTCGCCTACGAGACAGATGGGATCCCTACCCCAGGATATACTGCATGCTCATGTACTGCTGTTTTGAGCTCTGCGGTGTCGAAGTATGGTTTGGTCACCAGTTATTCCTACTTTATTGCAAGCAAGTGGTTCACGACAACTTCTTTGACCGGCCCGCTTCCAACTTCATACATAGTACCGGACGATTGCTGTGTGAAGTGTGGAGTCACTGCTAAAGATGTTCGCCTCTTCTATTGGCCTATCGAAACCGACGCGAAGAACGCTACGAGTGGCTCGACGATGATGACAACAACATCAAGTCCTTCTGGTTTCATATCAGATGGCTTTACATTGTCGGTTAAAACCCAACACCAAATTACCGCAAGCTGACTTCACTTTAGCACATCTCCATCCATATACGTAGCCTACAATGGCTTGAGGGCTACATCCTACTGTCTCGATTTTGGAACTCCACAGGTGGGACAAATATATAATACCACAATTGCTTACGCACCAGAGGATTTGTCAACCTCGCAAGAGTCTGAATATTATGCCGGTACTCGCTTTTATACCGCCATCAATTACACCTTGCTGCAGTATCCCACTATTGTGACCAGCTATGGGCCGTTTCAAGGCTTTACACCTCAACTATACTTCTCGCTTCCAGCGGAGTTATCTCTTGCGGACCCAGCATGGAATGGGTGCCTACCAAATGAATATGGGGCCTTCGATCCACCAAGAACGCTCGGCTCGGCATCGGCTCTGGTATCCCAAGGCTTTGGAGCGCAGCCTTCTCCTGTCGCCGCTCCTGGACCAGCTATCACACCTGCACACGCTCCGGCTACCCCAACGCCTGAAACCAATGGTCCCGGGCCTGATGCTCCCCAAATAGCACAACCCGGGCTTGGTTCAGCAGAGCCCGAACTTGGCTCCAATAGCAACCAGACACCTACTTTACTAGATCCCGACTCTCCAGACCCCAACATAGCGAACCCTCCCTTGCAGACACCTGATCATCGAGAATCTGCTGGATCTCCCACCAATTCGGTCATCGGCACTGCTGCCCCTACTTCGCCATTCCCTCAGGACGGATCAGGTGAATTTAACGCGCAAGGAGCACCTAGCGACCCAGAAGCTACGACTATGGGTAGCAGCGGCGGAGAGTATCCCGGGGGTCCCAAGGGCAATGATCCGAATGTCGGACAAGGTTCAGGTCCCGAGAGTAATTCAGATCTCCCGCCGGCAGACCCTGGTCGACCTTTGCCATCAGCTGGAAACAACCAAGCTCAAACGGACGAAGCCGGCAGTCTAGTTATAGGAAGCAACCATGGAGGCACTTCAGCAGGCTTGACAGTCCCGGTAGGCAGCAAAACCACCATTGCAGGTCATGTGATCTCCGCCTTCGCGTCTTCAGGAGCTGTCTATGGCAGCATAAACGCTCTCCCACTAAGTGGTGGAGCAGGCTTACAACCTAGCGATCCACCATCGGATCCACTCCTCATTGCTGGTGAATCAATTGTCCGAGCTTCAGGCGGTGGTATTATCATTGGAAGTGCAACTATCGAGCCTGGATCTCTAGTTACCATGTCAGGCTATACCGTTTCAGCAGGCCGCTCAGACGTACTCATAGACGGTAGCACCTATACCCTCCCATCAAGCGTGGGAGCAGTGGTCCAGCAATCTTCTAATATTCAAGCAATAACACCCGCCAATGGCGGCATCGTCAGTGCTGGCGGTTCTCCAATCACTTTATCTGGTACCGTATACTCAATCATATCAGGAGGTGGCAGCGACCTAGTTGCAAGTAAAACAGCAGTTACTATCCCAAAAACGGCGCAGTCAGTCTTCCTAATCGATGGACAACCATACACAGTTGTACCAACCAGCCTTGCAATCTCTGGCCAAACGATAACAGTAGGAGGTTCAGCAGTCACTATTGGCGGGACAGTATTCTCATTGGGGCCTTCCGGCTTGCAGATTGGCTCTTCGACGATACCCCTAAATGCTGAACAAACAGGTGAAGCAAATCTGGGAGATCTTATAATGTCCGGGTTCCTTGGTGCGCCGACTGCATCAAGTAGGGCTGGTAATAACTCAAGTGTTGTGCCTTTTACCGGAGGAAGCCCTAAGTCTGCGAACAAGTCTCCGATTGACATTCGAATAGCTGTCCTATATCTTGTGGGTATGGCAATTGGGATAGCAGCGTATGTATTATAAGTTTTAGAGGAGCCAGCACAGTGAATAAAAGTCTGAAAATAAGAGTAGGATCAAACATTGCAAATATCCTGACTAGTATTGTAGCTCTGAGAACCAATATTCTTGCAGTATGTTTCCTGGAACTGGAGTGAAATAAGAGCAACATATTGATTCTCCCAGCAGATCGATAACAGTCAAGCTAGGTGCTAAGGTGACTGGCGATGGCTAATCTCAGAGAATAATGACTGATGAGTTTCCAACCAAGATTGCTATCACATGTTTGATACGAGACGCAATGAGGTTGACAAGCACTTCCAAGCTCTCTTGATGCTGAATGATGGAAACTACGATAAGAAGATGACGATTGGTAACCTAGAAATAAGGTAGAGTAGGCCAATCACTACTGGGTTGGCCGCTTGGTCATATGACGTCTCGGCAGTCCCACAAAACATCTCTATTCCATCTTCCACACAGCCAGATTAAGGACATCGGACGCATTCGATTGTGTGCATCTTCCCAATCAAACCTTCGGCTGCAGTGCATTGTATTCCACCAGCTTGATGACAGAATAAGAGGCGCGTATCGGAGCATGAGGTGTTCCCCGCAGTAGCTCCGAACCTCGCTGTACTTGGGACTTCAGGAAGGGAGCCAACATAACAGTCCCCAACATTCATGGACGATGCGACGCTGGATCCTTCATAGAACATACCATTGGTCCCTGCATTCGCTTGAATTCTTTTGCTGTGGGACTCATTGATTCCTTGAGAAATGGAATGTACCTGCTAGACACCCCCGGCGCGGCTTTTGAACCCCTCATCGGCATCTACGACATTGTTCTAATACGGCTGTTTTATGGAGTTATACGATGTCCTAAAAATCTTGAGTACCTTTCAAATTGAGCCTCACCTTTCGTATTTCCTATTTTCCTATCAAGAGGAAACCGGTCAATTCACGGTCAATTGGATCGCGATATGGGTACTTGGGGACGTCCTCATTACAATTTCTTTAGAGCAGGACAGGACTCGCTGCTGCCTGTGTAAACACGCTAGGTATAAGACGTTAAAGCGAGTGGGATTAGTATTTACCAAAACTCTTGGCAATCGAGGCGATGCAGCGCCCTTCTTCTTCTCGTCAATCTCGTCACCCTCGTCACCCTGACCTCCAAGCCGATTGAGGCTCAATGAGTCACTACCCTCCCGGGCTTGATTAAAGCATCGAGCGTTGAATGCTACTTCTGAGGAGCCCCGCTGAGCCTCTAGCGGAAGTGCCTTGGCTGTGCTGCTAGGGGGCACTGGTGCCTGCAAGACGTTGGCCCTATGAGTCAATCTCACACACCACAGCGTCTGATCATAGCCCCGCAAAGATGGAAGCGCGCAAGGCGGTTCCTGCCATGGCGCAGTTGTTGACCACGCCCCTTGGTCTTTCTTCACCCACTTCCTACAACGAACGTCATTCCTCAAATCGGCACCGCCGACGTCAGACAAATCTGTGACTCTTAAACCCCTGATCACCTCTCTGAGTCGTCAATCGTTTTTTCGCCGGTTAGCTGATGGATTGCCCTTAGGCGGCTGGTTCGGACTACGCGCTTTTGAGATATCTGCCTGGAGACTTGCCCTTGTGTTCTAGGCAAACATGTAACTAGCGTGATGAAACTATGATAATTTGTCCATGTTTGCATGCATCATGTACCAATATATATATGCTGTACATCCTCAATCGGTGATCCTTTCTTTTTTCTGTACAGCAACGGACCAATTGAGCAACCCACATAATCCAATATCGGCGAAAGTCAGAACAATCGTGTCCCACCATCCACTCTATTGCGTACCAAATCCTTTTACCTAGGTTCCAATATACCGTCTAAGCCTGCCATTGGGCTGTCTCCTTGGCCAAAAATAACCATTGTCGACCTGCATCCACCCTAATTGCCACCCACTACGCCCCGATCTCATCCACACTCCACCTCGACCACGCTCAGAAAAGCACCAATCAAACTTCTTCGCAACCACACAATTACATACCGCATCCGCTAACCAGGTCAACTTCTACCCACAATGTCATCCCGCGGCTACTCCAGCTCCAGTGGCGCGAGCCGATCCACCATGCACACGGGCAGTAACACCACTTACACTCAGAACACATCGCATTCGGGCGGCAGCTCTCGGCTCTCGGCTCCTATTGTTCACAACAACAAACGCCAATCATGCGATGACGGATGGTCGAGCTCCAAGAACGATGACGAGCGCTACTACAAGGACAGCTCATCTCAGCACAAGAAAGATAAGAGTGGGTACTATACAAAATCAGGGGGGAGACGATGAGCCGTGCGAAAGATAGAGTTTAGCCAGGATTATAATGGGCCTTTGTGTCTGGCGTTCAAGGTCTTTAACGTTAAGAGCTAGTAGAAGTGAATGTTTAGAATCTTTTGGCCTCGTGGCATGGATTGTTCTGTTCGTGTATTTTAGATTGAAGGGGAAGTCTCCGCAAGGCGAGGTATGATGGTAAGAGCTGGCTCTTTGCAGCGTAGCTTGTCGTTTAGTGGTTGAAGTGCTTCAACTATTTTGCCGTCTTAGGTCACAACAATGTAGATAGAAATCACAATCCTATGAGATGCATTGCTGCTACTACTTAGTTGCACTGCTAGTAGCTGAACATTCGTTGGTAGAGGATGAGTTGACTCGGGAGCAATGCTACATCAAGTGCCGGTTTCAAGTGGCGATCAGTCTGGCCAGATCGTTGATCTTGTGCTGAGTAAGCTGCTCTCTACCAATGAAAATCCAGCGCAGCAGCCACTAGTCGGCGCAGGTAGCGAGCGTGATTGGTAGCGTTGGCAGGGAGAGCTCCGTACATGCTACGTACCTCAGCAGAGCTCTCATCCCTTGTCGAAAGCATCGTTTCACTTGCGACAATCTTCTCTTACCCTCAGCCATCGTGAGCGTTGTCACAGTCAGGCGTTTAAGGTCAGCGGGAGGCTTGGCGTCAGCACAGCCCCAATCTCTCTCAGCTGGCCATCTTCTGGCAGTTGGCGGCCTCTGTCTCATTACTCTCTATTGTCATTACTGCCCAAGGCGTATTAGCAGTGCAGAAGAATCCTTTCAGAAAGCGCCTAAACGCGATAAATCCTTCAAATGACTTCCCCCCCTTGCCACCCTCGTATCTTCATGCCTGCCGCAGTATGAGGAAGGATGCCTAACCTCCACCTTAATCCAGACCATGACCACTGCGGTCCGCCAGCCACACTCTCAATTTGTGTTTGAGAACTGTTTCTACCCAGGGCGAGCGTTGCAGTATGCTTCGCATGGCTTGGAGGAACCGCAGCGGTCTAAGCTTATCCCCAAGCCTCAAGAGCGTTGCTTCAAACCCTGGTCCTCCTGCACCCATCCGTCTTCGACCACGGCTGTAACATGGCAGTGGCGGTCCAGCCAAATGATAGAAATGGCTCAATACCCCAAACTTCCTGTTCAATTCGTCGAAAGGTTTTCGTTTTTTCGCCGTGGTAAGTCCTCTCGCCGGTTTGCAAGCGTGGTTATCCCTGTCAGATTTTGCCACCCTCCAGAACCCACCCCCGTGATCCGAGCGATGGGTGGTTGTGGAACAGCCAAGATCTCGGTGAGCAAGAGGTCCGGAGATACGTGGGGACCTTTGGCTTTTTTTCTTCCGATGTTAGGTGTGAGGCGAACTACAACTAGGGCGGGTTTTAAATACTGGGCTTCGTATCTCTTCGTTGATTTGCTTTTTCTTGCTCTATAAAGCTATACACCAATCAAGACAACTATATACAAGTTCACCAACTATCTGATATTATTCAAGCAATATTTCGTCTCAATTCACCTCGCTGGACTAAGCCTCGAATAATCTTCACATATTGTGCTTCCCTTCAGCTTTAGCAGTCACTATCTGAAGACCCTTCCTAAGTTCCTCCCTGTCGCACGCCCATCACATAACATCACTCAAACGCTACATCAATAACGTCCTTGATAATGTCGGATCGTCATCCTCATGGCTCAAGCCGTGGTTCCAAACCCTCTACGTTGAAGGAAAGGACATATCTAGAACCAGATTCGAACAAAAGCAAAGGTATGCCCCAACACAGACAATGCTTACCCACCTTCTTCCACTAAAAATGTTTGCAGATGGTTACTTAGACCCTTACTACTCTCCGTCCTCCCATGGTGCCAAACGTCCACCTTCCACCAGCACATTCTCGAGCAACAGGTCCTCAGGATCATCTTCTAAGCCCTCAAAGAGACCTAATACAAAGCCGGTCACCATCCACAATGACCGGGATGGTCCTAAGGATGAAGACCATTATGACAAAACAGCAGACGCTCGATATTATAAAAACAGCTTTCTCGACAGTGGCGAGCCGAAGAAGGAAGACTCCATGGCGAACAAGGCGTATGACTCAGGATATTATAAAAATTCCTCATACTACCAGGATTAAAAAGCGCCAGCACTCTTCACATTAAATCATGGACTACGAAGTAAACACACTCATTTCGCCATAGCTTTAGAGTGCATTGGGTGGCGATCGTCATATTCAGAGCTGCAGAGGGGCATCGCGTCTGGTATTCTTTTTTTTTTCAAGTCAATCTGTACTTCTATTACCTGAATACCAGCATTGAAGGAGTATTGAGGGGGTGAATAGTCAGTTCATTAGAGGAAGGGAGGCCCAGTTGTAACAAGGTCGAGGAAGCCTTGTAATACCCATGTATAACTACAAGTAATGGATTCTGATGGATCTAGCTCTTCTGATTACGGTCTGATGTTGTGAATGCAGACTTCGACTTGGAACCTTTTCTTATTTTGTTGCCAACATCATTTTGGTGGCTAAAGATTGCGTAGTATCAACAGACTATACAAGTATAAATCCATTGAATGCTGGCATGTGTATTCATCAACCACTCCTGTCCCTACATAATCTAAGAATGCTGTATCGCTGGATTCTGTAGAGCTCTGCGGTCCGTCCTACAGGTGGCTGAAGGACGCGCTGGATGGGTACAAGCTATCCAGTCTCATAGGAAGAATGACTCATATTCCAGTCTCGGAATCAGTCCAGCGCATTCGTGCTGCACACCGAGATAGAGCTCACCGACCGAGATTTGAAGTGTGCCTGAAGAGGACTTTCGCGCTAAACTGGATACGGATAGTCAAAGCGGGCCCTGGTTTAGCTGAACCTTACCTAGGTAGGTACGTACCTCTTTCGCCCTGGTGATACATGACAGCCAGACTGCCATGCAAGGGCAGTGCAACCGTAACTAGAACTACCAAACATGGGTAGTTTCAATCTCCCAATGTTACAGAATGAGGCAACCCAATTTCCGCCCTGGGAGACCCTTGCTACACAAGCCCACGATCCAAACGTCACCCGAACTTTTGTGGCTGGAGACAGCATGTTCGATTCTTCTCCGGTAAGAACGCTCCGCTCGCATGGCGCACACCACGCTTCGTGCCTTGCATTGCCCTACAAGGTGGGTACTCTATAGCAGCCACTAGCAAAGCCCCACACTGGACGTGGCCTCCCAATAGCCCTGGTGGCCGGCCAAGCGGTTAAAAAGGGTCCTCTGACCATGTTTTCACCGGCTTGCCATTTCCTACTTGCTAGAAAATATCTCTCATCCCGTGTTATTTTCTTGAAAGGAGGCTCTTCGATCGGAGACAGGGATACCTGCGCCCTTCATGCTCTCACACCGGAGACTCCTGACGGATCAGAGAACAGGCCAAGACCGTTGACAGTGGCCTGTATCCACTTTTCCTATTGTAGCGTCATTTATATAGAGCAAATACGTTACTATCATCGTCTTGAGCCCCACTTTTCTATTCCCCGTGCCCAAATCTACGGACTGGCCGAGATGTACCCGCTATATTTTTTGCAAGTTTTCACCGAGTTCTATTGTATCAAAAAATCTCTCGCCTCTCGTAAGCCCTAAAACTTGAGTCTCTCACAGCCCAGTACGCCTACAAGGGCAGGAATCTCTGCCTATATAGAGTGTCTCAGTCTCTCGCTTTCATGCCTTCATTCTGAAGTATTCCCAATAGACCTACACTTTGCACACTTACCACACGAGAAGACTACCCTGAACTAAGACATACCGGTACCGCTGCCAACGACTAAGACTCATCATCACATTCAACTGCAACAGCCCGGAAATAAGTCATTCTTGCTTTGTCATCGTAATGTGAGCCATTTCTCTCCAGACAGATACAATGCATACCCTCTAAAAATCTTCATGGCGTGTTTCTTTGGCGTCTGGCTTTGGTCTTAGGCCATTTGCTTTTTTGACTTTACCAGCTCTACTCTATTACACTAGGCAGTGGTTTACTGACAGACTTAATAGACTCTTCCCATAATCACTCATCTCCACAAGACTATCACTGCCATATCTCAGAGATGTCTTCCAACCGAGGTTATGGTAGCAATGGTTCGGGGGGAAACAACCATAATGGTGGTCAGTCAACACAAAGGCCGAAAGTCGTCCACACCAGCGATAAGACAGATGATAAGAGGCCAAGTAACGACAACGATCCAAGATACTATCAAAGAAGCGGGAATCATGGGTCATCAAAGGATACTGAGAGGTCATATGACTCTAGGTACTATGGTAATTCACGTCCTCGGTGAAACACAAGAGGTGATGTAGGAGTCGTTCTGCAATGATCGCAAAAAACTAGAAAAAAGGAAAAAAAGAGGTTGCGGTGGAAAGGGGGAAACGAGGTGCTGAAGATCTTTGTCACTCGGGGATTGGTAGTTTTAAGCATGTTATTGTCTGCGATTTCTTGGATTCTCTCAGCATCCAGCAAGCGAGCAAAGGTGGCAGTTGTATTTCGCTGGCGGTTCATTTCGGGCATAGGGCGCTTTTATTGTATGTTAGTCTCACAAACTACGCGGTAATGACATGAGATTAGCACTATAATGTCATTAATCAGCACTATAATATATGAGGTCAGCACCCTGATGGCTTCGCCTCGCGAGAAACTAATACTCAAGCTTATAATAGTACGAGTCTATCTGAGCCCTCGTAATGCATAAATATGCTCTAAGTAAAACATAAATTCTAACTATTTATAAATGGACTGACTATACATATAGACTGACCAGTGATAGATCAACTTGCCTGTCCAGGAATTACTAATCTTAATCCATTGTCCTCATCACCGCCTAAATCTAACTAGTTTAGGTGGTCCAAAATTTTCATACATTGCTATCGCTGTATCAATGCTGTTATTGAACATCTCTATTTGTGAATCGGCTAAGTTCATTCGTAAGCGGATAAAATTTGGTGCCTCGACTAGAGCAAGACATGGAGGAGGGCTCAGCCCCTAAGAAACGTGCCCGAAGCGGCCCCGGGCCGCAGCCCGGGAAGGCGCTTCCGACGCCCCATAAAACGTCTTTCCCTGATCGATAGCACCCACGACACCTTCCAATACCACCTTATATCGACACCCCGCGTGGCTAATTGCTCGCTTTCGCTCAACAGCTGAGGCGGTGACTCGTTTCAACCACAGGGAGTACTACCCAGCTGTACAGAACGTTTGAAGCTTGCCAAAACTATCCTGGGAACAGCACCAGCTTCCGAGATCATGAGACAACGTACTTCTTCATGCCTACCTATTGGAGCGGTTCAGGGGAGTAGCCCCCAATTTTCAAGGACGCGAATCTCCACCGGTTGGCCGGTAAGGCTGGTGGGTATACTCAGCGCTCTATCCATGAAACCCCAGAAGCGGCAAAGATGCATAGCTAAACCACAGCTGGTGGGAGAGTACGGGTGTTGCACAGATGGAGACAGAATCGCGGAAAATACTCGTCCTCCCCCAACATGCGTAGGGAAGGTATAATGGAAAATTTGTTACTGACCAGCTCTAAGTAGTTCTAGGAGGGCGCAGAGAGATCAATTATAGCCTTGAGCTTACTCAGATGCCGATCATTAGGGCGTAGAACATCTATTTCATTACTTCTATTTCAAAGCTTCTCATTCAGTGGCTACGATAATGATAGCCCACTGCGACCCTTCGAACCTTCAAGTCATTCGATGTGATCATCGGAGCTCCCAACGGCGCTGCAGGAGGTGGCTAGATCCACCTATCAATCAGCTTGGACCCCTTATTCGACCTCCCTGCCCTGCAAGGTGCAGACTACGTCGGGATTATGGACCACACTGGGAGTTCTCCCATCACTGCCGCCCCCTTTGCGGAACCTACCGGTAGCTTGAGGGGGCGTCCACGTCCAAGCAATTTTCAAATATATTTCCACATGCGCTGAGCCAAGCTTGGTAATCATGTTGCGAGGCAGCTGGAGCAGAAATGCCCTGCCTTCTGGTGGATGCCTATTTTGTCGTTTCATATTCACTGCCATTGCGTGCCATTTCCCAAAAAAGAGAAAAGAGCGTGGTGGTCAAGAATCCTTTGGACTTGATCATGTAGCCCCTCTTGACTGTTGTCACAGCGAACATGCTGACTCGACAATCCTGCTCTGTTCTCAGCAAAGTGTTCAAAAGTATTCCCATAATATTAATACACCTGCCCCATTCTCCTATCCTTTTAAGCAACAATACATCCAGCATATCTCTTGTCCCCCTCATCTTCCGTTCTCCCTATTAATTCGAACCTTTTCTCCTCCTACAACCCAAATTTGCATCCAGAGCTACTCCTCAAAGCTCTCTCCTATTATACCAAGTACAGGCTCTAACTCGGCCGTCATCACCGTCAAAGAACACCGACATGGCTCCGAGAGGCAATGGGAGAAGGTCATCAGCAGATGGCCTTACAAGAGATCTTGAGACAATGTCATCGTCAAACGGAGGTAAGCCCGTTTTCTGTTCCACTGCTTTAATCTACGGCTCTCATTCCAAAATTACAATCATCCCGGGTATTCCTGTCTCATGTATTCTCTACCTGCCCACCCTTCTTGTCCTCCAGAACCGCCCAAAGAGCATGAAGCGAACATCAAGAATGGGAGAATTGGAAAAAGAGCGTAGAAGCGCTGAGCATTATCTAACGTAACTAACCAGGCCCAAACCACCAACCGTCCTACCAACCAACCTACGATCACCCCCACGATACACCCTACGACCCCGTATACAACTCTCGCCGCAACATGCATCCTCCATCGCCCACCTATCCTACCTACGCAAACCCCACTTCTACCAGCGGCCGCTCCACCGGCAGCAGAACCTCCGCATACAGTACCACAGGCAGCTACAGCTCTCCTCCCTCCTATCCTTCAAACTATACTAGCGGCGCCCACTACCCGAGCAACCAATCCGCCTCCCCAAGCGGCTACACTTACCCTAACGGCAACATGAACTCATCATCCGGGACCGCATCCAGCAACGGATACAAACAAGAATCCAATTCCTATCGTTACGGTCCCGTACAACCGAGCCCCCATGGCGGCGAGAAACGTACCAACAGGGCGACAAGGGAGAAGGACGGCCATGGAGGGTGTGATACTCCGAGTTCGCGAATGGGAGGAGAAGAGATGCGGCGGGAGAAACGGGGTGGGAATGGGAGTAGCAGGTCCTATCGCTAGTTTAGCAAATTAGAGTAATTGGGGGTTAGTGGCGTATGTGGTTTCTTTCCTGGATTTTTGCGGCGTTTTATCATTCTTTTGGAGTGTGGCGTTGCATTTTCATTGGTCCGGTTCTGTACAAGCCTTAGGCAGGCATTTTCGGGGCTAGGGATTGGTTTTGGCGTGCATGGCTTTCTTGTGGAGGATATACCACTCATTCATCACTACGTTGAGTTACAGAGCTGTTTTGATAGCCTTTTTTTTCACTAGCATTTCTGTACAGCCTAGTCACTCTTTTAGTGGCCATAAAATACATTCTGACTGGATCAATTAGTTCTTCTCGAGCCCACTGACCAATCGAGCCCACTGACGATCCTTGATCCTACGGGATAGATAGCTCTGCAAGAAGTCATTCTCGCACAATCAAATCCGCTAGTAAGATACAAACAATTTATCAGTCTACCTACACTTAAATGCAGAATTACCGCAAAGACGAGTCGTGCGTCTTAGCCTGCATACCGGCCCGAGGCATACATATGTAGGGATCCGCCATGGAATGCCAGAACTTGCTGGTTGAGTTTAATCCACCATGCATGAGGTAGGACGCCATTAGATATTAATCATAATGCATAATTATAATAATAATATTAGTTATATAGGCTTATTAGAGAGGTGGATTTCAAACTCTTCGCAGAAATATCTCTTTGTTAGTGAGATGTTGCTGTGGGATTACGGATACGGGGTGTGGATACGTGATGTATGGGTGTGGTTGAGTGGGTCTGGATTGAAGGAATTCGATAGGAGGGTTTGATTACCCCTGAGCTGAGAATGGGTTCCATTTATTTGGAGTACGTAGCACGGATTTAACTGATGGCTTTAGGAAGCGGAGAGGCGGGCTGGGCTGGATGAGAGGGAGAGACTCGAGGTTCAGATAGGACGAAAGATATAAAGAGAAGCTGCGTGAGTATATGAGTAGGGTAAAGTGGTATTTGTATTAGAAATTACTTGTCACGTTTCGTAAAGGGATCGTATCGTATCAAGGGCCGAACAAACTAAACCGACCAATAAACGCTCATCTTTGGTATCAATTTGCACACATTAAGCGCCTTCCTCACTTGCTAAAGACCTGACTCCACTCCTAGCTTCGTTACACAGATTTCGTTACATATCCGTAGGTGGCTTTTCAGAAGATGGCACCTCTGAGAAGCCTTCCTTAGGTACGAAAGCCCCCTCCTTTGGCACGAAAGTCGGAGCACCAGCTTGTTGTGGGACATGCTCAGTTTGAGACACAGTCTCCGTCTGCGGCGTCGTCTGGGTCTGCGTGTATTTTTGTTCCGGTTGGTTCTGGACATATTGCGCTTGAGGAGGTGGTTGCTGCGGCATTGGCTGGGTAGTGTAGGTTTGGGTGTTCGTAGCAGGCTGTTGTGTTGTTGGCACAGCTCCTCCTGCGGCCATACCAGCTTCTTCGTGCTTGATTCCTGCGGCTCCAGTCGTGGGGCTAGTTGTGCTGTTGGACTGGCGTGACCTGACGAGGAAGAAGATCGAGGAGCCTACGAAAATCGCGAAGAGGACACTACGGGTGACGTTAGATTGAGGAGTATCATAGGTGTTGGGTAGACTCACGTCATGATAGCATCAAAAGCCTGCTTCGCGGCAATAGTAGAGCCTCCACTTCCATTCGAGTCGCCGTTACTACCACCACCCAGACGCGCCCTTGGGGTCCTGCCTTCTAATATTCCCTTTGGCTTCGGCGAAGTCGAGCGCTTTATGAAATCGACACATAAGCAGGCTTCGGTATCGTAGAACACGAACTCGTAGCCGTAGTTGCACGCGTTGCAAAGGTCATTGCAGCTGTAGGAGGAGGAAGCTGCTGCAGATAACCAGAGGACGAACATGAGGGCGTCGAGGCCCAGTTGGCCAAATATGAACCATGGGAGGAGCCTGAGTTGAGGCTTGGGACCCGTAGAGAGGAGGAAGTAGATAAGGACGACAAAAGATATGACAGCCTGATGGTCAAAGTCAGCCACGGTGCGCGAGTAAAGGGTATTTGAATGGACATACGACAGCGAGGTTATAGCTCAGCTTAGCTGGTGCATTGCAACCTATGCTGCCAAACGCTGAGGAATCGCTGGCTGTGATGCCGAGCACGACAACACTGAAAGCAATGGCAGGAATTCGCAAGTACCACAGATACGGAGCGCCCCTTGGGGAGGTCTTGTCGGTCGTATAGATCTGCATCGCTGCTGGCCAGTCAACACTTTCTAGACCTGAAGATGAGATGAATCTGATGGAGGAGATCACTGAGGAAAGCAGAGATAGATGATCAGGCAGAGTGTTGAGGAGGGGCAGCCCTGTGTAAATAAGGGCTGAGGTTTTACGAGATCACGGGAACGATGCATCGAAGCTGAAGCCAACCCGAGCTCGAAACGGTATGGTCGACGCCCACAACCGAATTGATTGGCTTGCAGGAGGCGTTATTATACACATGCATCAGGCTGGAGGTTGGCTTGACAATGTTGTAAGGAGTCACAAAGATTGCGGGATGGAGTGGAGACGCTATTGTCAGCAGAGAAGATGGGATAGATGGGTTTCTACCATCTTCATTCTGTCATACTCTCGCTGAAGACATTATAACAGTATCACAAGCTTACCATCCAAGCCTGCCCCTGCGGTGTACCACCTTTCGTGCTCGCCAATTGCAGGAGAATTTAGGGGTCCCGGCGTAGAGGCCTAGACCGTGATCTCGGCTAGATACGGCAGCGCATATTGAGCAGTGGGCCAATGCGCGCAAAAAACCAAAAACCAAAAACCAAAAATCACCAACCACCAAAACCACCAAATTGCTATCACTACCACCACCACTACCACCAATTTGCTAGCTATCCTAGCTATCTGATATGCTAGATAGCTAGCTATCGCGCAAAAAAAAAAAAAAATGTAAGCCTGAGCTTGTGATATACAGCGATAGCATGCGCTGATACTATTTATTAATAATTATAATTGACTTTATATAATCTAGGATTTAAATTTATATCTAGCTAATATAGAGTAATTAGTAAATATTAATAAATTCTAAATCTCTATCACTATACTATAATTGATATTAATTAGATATTATAATTTTAAAATAATATTTAAATCTATACTCTTACTATAAAATTTTAAATAAATAAATTATAAAAATATAATAATATTAACAATTAAAAAGAATATTAGATAGATAATATATAATAAAATAATTTATATAAATAATTAAAT
>NAPT01000147.1:0-52935 GCA_002927785.1 Cladonia uncialis | reverse complement strand
GGGGGGGTGGAGGGGAGGGGCGCTGGGGCTCCGGTTGACAGTGCGGAGGCTAGGCGTGACATCCGTCTTGGCACCCCTTTTCGAGTAAACTGGACATCGGTACCTAAGCTAGGTAGGTAATCTTTCCAAAGCCATCTCAAGCTCTTTCTTCAACAAGTGCTGGTGGCGTTAAATGCCCGGCGATGGTCCGCTAGCAATAGTACTAGATCGTTCTCGCCCTCCTCCATCTTGGTGGCTTCCAGTTTGCGAGCTGAATCCTGCGGCGTGGGGAGTCATGGCTGGCTGAACGTGCCCGTTTTCATCTCGCTATTACAATGTCCGAGCGATCTCAAGCACCGTTTCCCCTTTTCACGCACGGGAGGCTTTACTGGGGCTGGCTGAAAGCAAGGACCAGATCGCATAGAACCTCGTCTTCCCCATGAAGCCAGCGTCAGGGAGCCAATGGATAGCAGCGTTCGTCTCGCCATGAAGATCATCCTCAGTATCACTCGCTGTCGACGTTCCCGTCTTGTGGAACTTCAATTCCCGATGTGCACAGGGTAGGGAAGGCATGGACACACGGCTCAGTTATTGTCTGGATTGGGAATTAGTGCTGTCTATGCCTCCTTATGTCCTGGAACAACTCTATAGCCATGTAGTAGCCCTCAAGTCCTCTCATGGTCTCTCTGATTCTATCGATGTACTCTTAACGAATGTCGTGGGATCACGTTTTTGCATTGGTTATCATAATCTGAAATCATCATGAAGCTTCTGAAGAAGTGGTTAGCAGATTTGATCCATGTCCTGGATCTAATCACACTGTCTCCGTCGGGCGGCGACCTTGTACCACAGCAGCCACTTCTACAGCCGTCCACTCTGCAGCCATCAGTTGGTATCCCCCATCCTGGGCCTATATTTCAACCCCCCAATCCCAAAGGCGACTTTGAGTGCAACTACACGCGCGAAGTTGGTTGGAAAGAGTGCAATACGCCACAGAATAGAGAATGCTGGCTCAGAGGACCGAATGGAGAAGAACTCAACATCAGTACAAACTACGAGATGATTGCTCCTAAAGGCACTCTTCGCCAGTATGAGCTGAATGTCACTAACATGACACTGGCGCCTGACGGTTTCATCAATACTCAAGGAAAGGTATTCAACAATAGTTATCCAGGCCCGTGGATCCAGGCTTGCTGGGGTGACGACATCGAGATCAAAGTCACGAACTACCTTGAAAAGAACGGCACTACTATTCACTGGCATGGAATTAGGCAGAACGGAACACTAGACATGGACGGCGTTAACGGTGTCACTCAGTGCCCTATAGCTACAAATGATTCGTTCACCTATAAATTCAAAGCTACGCAGTACGGGACCTCCTGGTACCATAGTCACTACTCGCTTCAATACGCCGATGGTTTGTTGGGCCCTATGACCATCTATGGACCATCGTCTGCGAACTATGATGAAGCCAAAAAGCCCCTCTTAATGACGGATTGGAGTCATCGAAGTGCGTTCGAGGACTTCTACGTCGAAATGGGGGGAAACAAACCAAGCATGACCAGTGCACTCATGGATGGTCGCGGTAAGCTCAAGCAGCCATCTTCATTGCTACTTAGCATTCGCTGACTTCACGCGAGGCTTTTACAGGTGTACTGAAATAGAGAAGGAAATGGGCAATTGTACAATAACACCCCCGAAATACAACACGACCTTTGAGGAGGTAAGCATGATCGCATGTACCCTACTGTTGGCGGACCGGTCAGCCTAACGCCTGATAGGGCAAGAGATATCTTCTAAGGATAATCAATACTTCTGTGGATTCCACATGGATATTCTCCATCGATAATCACTTATTGCAGATAGTCGGTAGCGACTTCGTGCCCATACATCCTTACAAAAAGAACCACCTCTTAGTAGGCATAGGTACGCTGGGTACCAGGCTGTTAATAGTATGTATTTGACTGTCAAACAGGCCAGCGATATCACGTAATTGTCGAGGCAACTCGCCCATTGCCAGTCGATAACTACTGGATACGTATGAGGATTGCAGAGGGATGCAGTGGGTTTGGACAAGGCAATACACCTGAGGAGCAAATGGGTATACTTCGATACGACGATACTAACCGGGACGATCCAAGCACTAAAGCTCACGAGTATGGAAAAACTTGCGCGGACGAGCCGTATGAGAACTTGAAGCCTATACTGCCATGGAGAATTGGCAAGCCATCGAACGAACGTAAGGAATCCATTTGCAAAGCCCGTCCCATATAGTGGCATTTAGCTAATCCCTCTCACCTCGTAGAGGAGTACAACACGTTTGAGGTGGGATTTTCTCCAGTCACTGATTGACCGCCTTGGGGAAATATTTCGCGGTGGCAGATGGGAAAACATCCGCTATGGCTGAACTTCAGCAATCCAACAATCCTCAATCTCCACACAAAACCCAACGAGACGGACTGGGAAAGCAAACCAGATTTAGCCGTTATCTCAGAAACCAACGCAGATACGGCAGAATCTTGGATCTATCTCATGATTACAGCGACCAAATTCCCCTTCAGCGGCGAAAGGCGCATAAACAGATTCGTTCCTGCGGCTCATCCAGTAAGTATTACCTTTCATTCAGCTCTCCAAGCAACATGTCCTAAACACCCCTACTTAGATCCACCTCCACGGCCACGACTTCGCCATCCTCAAACAGTCAACAACTCCCTACTGGTCCGGTCTCGCAGACATGAACTTTGACAACCCGCCCCGCCGAGACGTCGCCCTTCTCCCCGCAGGCGGCTACCTCATCATCGCCTTCAAAGCCGACAATCCGGGCTCCTGGCTCCTGCATTGCCATATCGCGTGGCATGCGAGCTCAGGACTGGCGTTACAGATTATGGAGCGAGAGCTGGATATCAATAAGACGATTACTCCGGCGAGAATGGGAGAGACGAAGAGGGTCTGTGGAGAGTGGAAGAAGTGGTCAGCGGCGAATAAGGCTTTTGAACAGGATGACTCGGGTATTTGATGCGGTTGAAGGGTTGTTTTGGGTACGGGCAGTATCGAAAGCGTCTCGTTTTGACCAGTCTCTTGACACCGGATTGCAATGCTCAACAAGGACCCTGGGATGTTGTTCTGGTATTGTACCTGTAGCGTCTGTACAATAACCCTGCAATTCAAATCTTTTCCTCCGCATACTGGACCCCATTACAGGCACTTTTATCACTCACACTCAGCGGCATCAGGAAAATCCACCCGATTAAAGACCGGATAAAAGCGTACCAATAATCCATTTACCCCCAAGCCATTAAGAAGCATCTCCCTGAGTCCTATAAATAACACCAGCATTAATACCAATATGCAAATCGCGCGTTACCAGCGTCTGCGCCCATATGACGTCTAATCTTCGTAAATAAATTAGATCAGATCTGTACCAGCGTTATGGCGGATATTAAGACTTCTGGCGGTGCAGAATCGGCTACCTAGGCAAAAAATGTGTGTGCAGCTGCTGTGAGTGGTAAGATATAACGTAGGTAGTCATGGTTTGAAGATAACTCATGTTTTCATGAACATCACGGTGTGATGGGAGGTGTCTTAGTATATAGATTGTATGAGTAGAGTGAGGATTCGTATCTGCTTTTATGGCTTAATTGAAAGAGGGTTTTGATGGGTTGTAGGTCTTATGGTTGTCCTTAAGGTAGTTGGAGTTGAGCCTCGGTTTTGAGGTCGAAGAGATGTTAGGAGGTGATGGGAGGTCAGCAAACTGCTAACACTGAACAAGGGGTATACGATGGATCAAGGATTGATGGTATTGATTAATCCCTTCATTAATCAAGTAGCCACATCGCAATAATAATTAGCCATATTGGCAGGAATTACCAGTACTAAGGTAGGTAGTATGACCGTTGCCTCCGAGCGTTTGTCCAATAACATTTCCTGTCACTGCGCCAGCGCTAATACCAATTACTTCCTAGACCGCTTTTCTTGTAAACTACCTAGTCGTGAAAGAGCCACCATCTGACTCCTTAATGATTCGACATTTCCGAGAGAGTCTGTGGGAAACGTTGTGAAACAGAAAATATACGCTTAGTAAAACCTTTGACATATGTGATTCAATGGCCTCCACCAACACCCGCACTAGAGGCACTTTCGCCAACATTGACCGAGTCATCTTCTTCATCCACAGCTGTGCCTGCTGCCGCTTGGCGTGTGCCGGAATTCGTACTCGCTAATTCGTTGGGTCTCGTACCCGACTCTGACTGTCGGCGGCTGCTAAGAGTCCTCTCCAGGTCCCGTATGCGCCTACGTAGAGCCTCATTTTCTCTCTTCACAATCTCCAGCTCTGACCTATGATGTGCAGCTTCCTCATAGCGTTGAGTCGAAGGTACGTACGCCGAGCGGGCGTTCCCTGGGTTTAAAGGTTGCTGAGGGGATGGTAGATGCGCCTGCGAGCCTGAGCCTGTGTGCCTGTGCGCGTAAAGGGTGGGAAAGTGGTCGCCTTGATAGAGTGAAGAAGATAGGGAAGGCGAAGAGGCTTCAGATCGTCTGGAAGCGACCGAGCTTTGTCGGCTCAAAGGATCCCTCTGGTGTTGGTAGGGTGCCGTGGTATCTCGTGGCGGAGCAATGCCTGATATCGTACTTCCGGATACTCCTGCGGTTGTACCGACAGTGCTTCCACTTAGACCAGTGTGGCCTGTTGCTGTAGTCGCGGCTGTGTTCATGCTTCGAGCACTCAAACTGGAGGAGGATCGATGCCGGCGGGATGGGGTAGGATGACTGGTGCCTGATATCATATGGTTTGCGTTTTGGTCGGTTATTTCTGGCAGCCCAGTAGACGTAGAGGACGTCGTGGAGGCTACCGAGGCGGACTGTTGGCGTAGAAGCGATAGTTCGCGCGTGAGACGATTGACTACAGCTTCTTGCTCTTTTTCTAGTTGCATGTGCAGATCTGCAGCTGTAAGAGGTCT
This sequence comes from Cladonia uncialis, assembly GCA_002927785.1. Taxonomy (NCBI): domain Eukaryota; kingdom Fungi; phylum Ascomycota; class Lecanoromycetes; order Lecanorales; family Cladoniaceae; genus Cladonia; species Cladonia uncialis. The sequence goes on along the minus strand of NAPT01000147.1, from coordinate 48,001 downwards.
TGGGTGGCGGAGTGGTCCTGTTAACAGTGAATCAGCCAAGATCATAGCTTGTTATTTGGAGCGGTTCATCGTCTCTTACCCGGTCCCACTCCGACACCAGTGTTGTCCATACTCGTAGGATATTCTCTAGACGATAGACTAGGTGAGTGGTTGAAATGTGGTGAGAGAGGTGCAGGTGGAGGACCCATATTCTCTGCAGCTCGACGAGAGGATGAAGATGTAGCTCGGCGCGGGCTATAGGGAGAGGGTGGCAGGGAATTCAGATCAGGAGCCATCTTTCGTGATTGTGTTTGATGTCAAGACACAAAACTAAGTCGCCAGTCTGGTGTCAGGACGCTGGCTTCAGGGATCCATGAACGCTAAGAGCGTCAGCTTGGCTCCTCGCTCCCAAGCTCCTCCCTCAACAGTACACAGGCATTCAAGGATGTTGTTGCAGGAGCCTTAATGCAATGATGAACTGGACCAAGAGGATGTTTGTTACGCGTCGACAGCGACAGCGATGGCTACGGCTTCAGCAGGGACGTCGTAGGATAGTATGGATAAGATAGTCCCAAGCTGTGTGTGAAACGTGGTTGAAGAGCCCGGAAACAAAGGTAGAGCGGGCGAAGTGGTTGGCTCGGCTCGAAGCTGGGGCTGTGTGTTGAGTTGAGAGTGAATGATTAGATGAGTAGATGAGTAGATGATTAGACGTCCTGTAGTGTGGGCTAGTAGTGTGTAGTACTATCGTAGAATTCAGGTACAATAGTACCTTCTGTGGATTAAAGGTGGGACGTTGGTGGCATGAGACCCGCTCTACCCTCTTCTCGGGAAGCTTGGTTGTATTTAAGACATCACCAATTCCTTCATCTCAGTGAAATCCGGGTAACACTGGATATTTACAACACCCTTGAAGGACCGCATCTCGTCCTTCTGACCCTGAATGATCACGCGCTCGTGCTCTTATCATACAGTACAGCTTCCTTATCGATTACGCAATCCTGCTGCCCAAGTTCTGTACTCTCTACTTACCTTCTCCGCACCCTGAAGATGCTGACAGCTCATTGCTCCTACGGACGACGATGACGCAGGCATGAGTCTGTCATAAACAGACTTATTGCTGGGGGATACGAATGCTGTGATTGGCTATCATTACGAGCAGCCTGATCTTCTCCATCCGTTTGTGCAACTTTCCTTCAGGATTCCTTCACGTGCTCCCGTAGCTAGCTGCTACACAATGGGCAACTCTGCAACCAAGGAACAACGCCCTCCGCCAGCACGCTTACGATCAACTGACTCTCAGTCGTATTCGTCGCCTCCAGGCTCAGGTCCAAATTCTCCGTCATACCCGCCCTCCTTGGAACGTCCTCCGTCCCACCCGGTGTACAATGTGCGAACTGGGAGGGGCAGCCGGCCAGATCTTTCTACCTTACTGCACATACGCAGTAGCCCTGCTCAATCAGACACGGCTGGACTGGAGAACCGCAAAGAAACGAAGCAGGAGAGAGAGGCAAGGAAGCTGGAAAGAGAACGGATTGCGAGAGCCAAGGAGCGGGAGCGCAGTATACGCGAAGAGCACGTGGATGGAGGATATCTAGTTACCCAAGGTGTATACACTGGGAGTGAAGACTACAACAAGGGTGTTGTGCGGCAATTGATGGTATGATACTGCTACCTATAGCGTCACCCGGGTTACTTATCGCAATTTAGATTGAGCGGCGAATAGCACCATTTTGGAGAGGCTTGAACGACCATTCAGATTCATGGACCGAGAATCAGCTTGTTGCAGCTGCGAGAGGCCTGCCCATCCCTGCTCCGGATGAAATTCCGGTCCAGGACGAACCCAAATCGAGCTCTCAAGCGGAAAGCGAGAGAAAGATGCCAGAGAAGAATATTAACAATCTAACGGTAGCGATGTCTTCTAGATCACAGTCGTTCAATTCAGATACATCATCCAATCTTTCGCCGTTACAAGCGTCATTTCCACCTGGCCCCGGAACTTTCTCTGAACCTGCCTCTTCGTCTGGATCCGCCCTTTTCCGGGGTCGAGCGAAGACTCTTGCATCTCTTACTACTTCAGCTAAAACCCCACAAGGAGATATTACGCCACGAGAGATGCAGCTCCCGAAGGATCCGTACGTCAATGGTCAACCTATTGAAGCATACCTTTACAAAGACGCTTCTGAATGTCCAATCTGCTTCCTCTATTACCCTCCCTATCTAAACAAGACTCGATGTTGCGATCAAGCAATCTGTTCCGAATGCTTTGTCCAGATTAAACGGCCAGATCCGCATGTCCCTGAACATGCTGACCCGACAGCGCCGCCAAGCGAGGATGCAGAACCTATTGATCCCGAGGAACTGGTCTCGGAGCCAGCAGCATGTCCATTCTGCGTTCAGCCTGAATTTGGTATCACTTATGACCCACCACCATTTCGTCGTGGGTTGACCTATGTCAACCATTCATCGACGCATCCATTGGCCAATTCATCATCTGCTATGTCTTCAGAGTCCTCTCTGGGTTCTGCTATGAGTAGCGGAGGGAGGATGTCACCTTCGAGTGTCTCTCGCCGGAGGACGACATCCGTATCCGCCACATCTCCTTTAGTTATCACAACGGACAAGGTGAGACCGGACTGGCACCAAAAGCTAGCGACCGCAAGAGCTCATACCGCTCGGCGGTCAGCAGCGGCTACTGCTCTTCACACTGCTGCTTACTTGATGGGAAATCGCGGCCATGAAGGCGAGGGCAGGGCTCTGGGGGCCTTTGGACGACGAGGTCTACTACGGCGAACGAGTGGTGCTGATATACCTTCTGGAAACGGAGTATCGCAACTGAATATGCTGGCGTTGATGTCTGAAAGATATGCATCCTCGTCTGTCGCCAGAGGAGAGGAGGGAGAGCCATCGATGACACCAGGGCCGCGTGGAAGCTCTAGACGAAATCGGGTCGACGACCTTGAAGATATGATGATGATGGAGGCTATACGACTGAGCCTTGCATCGGAAGAAGAAAGGCGGAAGAAGGAGGAAAAGGACGCTAAGAAGGACGCTAAGAAGAAAGAGAAGGAAAATAAGAAAGCAGAGAAAGTTGCCAGAAAGACGGGCATCTATCCGAGCAGCGCCAATCAAAGTACTGGGGGCATCGATAGCACCTTGAGTAGTGATGCCTCTACGTCACAGGGTGATCTCTCCATATCTGGGAAAGGCAAAGCTACCCAGCCGATCAATTCAGAGCATAAATTCGAACAAAGTTCATATCCTGGTCCATTGCCCACCACGTCGGCAGATCCGCAAGAGCACTTAGAGCGCGCTCGTGCTCAAATCTTACCAAATGATCCAGGGCCATTCTCCTCACCCTACTCGCCATCACCATACAAGCCTTCGCATCTCAGAACCCTTTCCAACGCTTCATCATCAGCTTCCTCGATCGACGGTTCTCTTCCTGGATCCTTGAAAAGCGACCCCCGAGGTCAGGGTTCGTCATTTGAAGTCTCGCCCAACGCCAGTGGCATAAATATTCCATCTGCAGGTTCAGCGCAAGATACATATATCTCAGGAACACCGCCCGGCGGCGGAGCCGGTCTGGAACCGATGTTCAACTTTCGAAGCCTCGCGGCAATGGTGGGAGAAGACGATAAGATGAAAGATGCAAGTAGCGAAGAGAATATCGATGATGGACAAGCTGCCAACCATCAAGAAGGTGAAAGCTTTGACAAACTAACGACCGAAGACGACCCCGATCATTCAAGTGCCACAGCGACGCCCGGGGATCCTATGCTGCAAACGAACGCCCCTGCTCCACAAACATTCAATACATCGAATATAGATGTCCCAAGCTTCAGAATCACGGCATCATCTCGAACCAACTCGGATTTTGACGACACGAAGCACGCGGCAATGGTAGACGAAGATATATCACGAAACGATGTGCAAACATCACGATAACGAGGAGGGAACAATACGATAACGTGGCTTGGCTATAATCTGCATTTCATACAAGACAGGACGGCGTAAGGTGTGTGTGTGTACATAGAGACTGTTCCGGCTGAGACCTGCGGCTAGGGCATCGAGGGAGGACTTCGTCTAGGCATGGTGCATTGACAGGGTGCTGATGACTTGATTTTGGTGGCAATATCTGGGTTTTGAGAGGACGAACGTGTTTGATGAAGGATAATTCGTATCTTACCATTGTTGTTACAACATTGCAGAATAAATAGGAGTGTGATTGAAGTCTTCTTGTAGTTATTATCGATATTGAAAACGTTCTTGTCTTCCCACCCCGGACTTCCCTGCTTCTGCACTGCACTACACCTATTCCGCTTGTTCACTTTCTAGAATTTGCTTCTATGATATTGATCCAGAAACGGCCGGTGGTCCATAAACAAATTGTACACACTACTTGTCTTATTAATTCAGCCCTGAACCGGACTGACGAGGCGAATGGGTTTATGGTGAGAGGCGAGTAGAAGAGTAAAGAAGGTAAACTTTACTATTTACATGAGATAATCACCCAACGTCTCTCCCCTTGCTATCCAAGTCAGGTGTGTGATGTGATGGCTCTTCTTGCTTCCCTTCTACGTTCGGTGCGTTTGCGTGATGTCTCCATGTCTCCATGTCTCCATGTCTCCATGTCTCCATGTCTCCATGTCTCCATGTCTCCATGAACCTTCTAGAGGTTGCGATCGAGGGGAAAACCAAGGTAGGTGATTACCTTATCCCGTCTTAGAGACTCGATCACTTCCTCTTCGCAGGCGTGCCTAAAGCGTGCGCTCTGCAATGAGAAAAGCGCCTCAAGTCGTGCACGTTCAGTCAGCCTGGGAGTGATCCCAAGTGGCTGAGTGGTGACGACTTGTGACCGTAAATGGCAATAGTACGATTGCGTTTCGGCAGCTCGAAACTTATTGTATGAAATGTCTGACAATCAAAGAATTGTCTCCCATTCTCGTGGAGCCCTCGGTACTCGAATTGTGCCTAGAAAGTGCGATCAGTAGATTTTGCCATACTGGCCCGAGCAAGATGTAACGCAAAGTATCCGAGCCTGAATTATAGGTCACAGCGAGTTCTAATCAAGAGACACAGGAAGGGAGACTTCAGAATCTATTTATGCCTTTCTCGATTCGCAAGCCATCGTGCAAGTGCCAGAAAGGCATCATAAGGTGGCCGTGGAGCCGTGATCTATGCAATTCGGGTATCGAGCTGAGCGCCAAACCGACCTGTGAGCTCCCCGTAAGCTGATGCCAGACAATATGCATGTAACTATAACATATGAATTTTCCCATCAAGGTTCCCCATTCCTCTTCGTATCTCCTTCATCCTGTGCTTTCGTACATCATGTTTAATACCGTAATTTTGCCATGACGTCTGGTCGTAGTGATTTCATTGTATAAGAGTACTAAAACGTACGAAAAGGGATTCCTAGTCGACATTGATAGGGTCATTGTGGGTAAGACCCTTCAAATTGCGGACTACTTCAGCTCGCCGTGCATCACTTAACGGGGCCATCTTATTGGATGGCTGACTGACGACGTTCAGGTTCTGTGACGCACCATGCTGCTTTTTGCGAGGAGGTCCACGAGGAGCTCGCTTGTGCACCTTTGGGGCCGGACGTGAAACCTGGTTGGCCGCAGATATGGATGTACGATTTGACTCGCTGACATTGGTAGGTACCGTTCCAGATGATGTAGGAAGGTTGGCTTTAACCTGAGCGGACCCCATTTTCTTGCCTTTCGTTGCTTCATGCGTTTTCGGTTTAGCTGATTGATTCGCACCTGGCGTTCCACCCCAAAGTTCCCGACTTAGACCCACTGCTTTTTTCTCCCGCTTATACCTCTGGATAAGCGTCTTCTTCCGCTTTTTATTTACTTCCGCGGGGATGTCTTTCATATCTGGATACTTCTGCCGTAAGCTAAGAGCTCTACCTTTACGGACTTGAATCTCGTGCTCTTGGGCTTTTGTAGCTTTTGGGCGAGGTTCATTTGACTTGGGGAGAGCTTCCACATTTTGCATGTTCGCGGCAAGTGCCGATCGAGGGTCGGTTGAGGTCTCGTTGCTGCCTCGTAGCTTTTCCTCTGTTCGCTCTAGAAGCCGATCTTGATCATGGGTGTCTCTATTGAGAGCCATCTCAGACGTGTCAAATTACAAAGCAAAGAAGCACTTACGCTGAAGGCGCCCATTTCTCGTTGTATAAATTCAACAGATGACTCCGCTGCCAGCCGAATGACTCGTAGTTCCCGCCAAGTAACCAATTTAACAAACTTGGACGATTAGACTCTTTGATCGCTGTAAGAATGGCGGTATGAGCCTCGGAGAACTGATCGAAAATGCGCATGATTTCTTTGGAGCCACCAGAAATATCATTATCAGGATTATTCGGATCAATGATGGCTAAACGATCTGCTTTGTTTGGCTGGTAGACAGCTCCCCTGAAATTTGGCCGACGGTAGGCTTGCTTTTGTACAAGTTAGTAGCGTACTATCGTCATTGGCAGGCAACTTACCTTATCAAAATATCCAGGTGGATCCATCATGAGCCCTGTCCTAGTGGTATCCAGTCGGTTGCCATACAAGTCTAAAAATTCAATCAACATCTCACCCAGGTGTTCCTCGGGGATCAATTCTCCGGTTTGCACACGTGGCATGTTTTGGAGAAGACTTGTAACGAGGCATGTAACTGAGAAGCCACCAAGGCCCCCATATTGCACTTCGTTCAGGCCTCGCATCATCAGAAACTGCTTGATAACGGTGACAAGTACCGGCATGGCGGGAAATTCTCGCTTCCAGGCTACGAAAGTGTCATTGGCGACAACACCCGTATTGTTCTCAAAGGACACATCGATCCTGATTGCAGTAACCCGATCGATAAATTTGATTATCGGCACCTTGGCACCTACGATTACTTGGACCGAGCCGGGTTGAGCCAGCTGTGACCTCTCGAGGAATTTACTAAGACTGAACATCTGAGACTTGGTCTGGCAGATGACTTTCTGCCCTTTGGAACGATAACTCTCGGATATGATGACGACATCCATGTCAGCGGTAGGCAGATATAGGCCCGCAGCAAATGAGCCAAAGCAGTGGACCCGGCAGCGTGGTAATTGTTTACTTATGGCATCTTGTAGGCGAGATAGTAATTCTTCTCGAACAGTCTGCTCGAAGTCTTGCGGCTTGACGAAATCGTAGAAATCACAAATTTCCTTATGTAAACTGCGGGGAAACGGTCAGAAATGGCTTGTTGGCACCCCTTTCGCTACTTACCGAAAGCCAGCATTTGCTGTGAAGTGATCTTCTTTACGAAGCCAAGGCGTGGAATCAATATCCTCGTTTGCAGTCCATTCCGCGAGTACAGAACCTTCCAAGCGAGTCTCTTTCTTGCCTTTGCGTGCTGGCTTATCCAAGCGAGCCGTTGCCTCCTTGATAACGTCGTCATGGGTTCTCTTACGGCTTCCCAGGGCGGTATCATCTGTACGATCGACTATCATCACCCCGTCTTTCATAGGATTTCCAACCACAGGTGAGCCCGTATCAGGCGAAATCCTGCTCGCACGTGCTGTTGAAAATTGAGGTAAGTCAGGGGGTGGTCCGAGGCTTTGGGCGGATATATAAGGGCCAGATACGCCGGGGACATCAGAACTATGGAGATTATTAAGGTGACTAAATTGGCGTGGGCCTGTAGGTGCACCAGGCATGCCAGGCCCATCTCTCCCGAGCCCATCAACGTCAGGACTTGATCGTATCTCCTCAGACACTTCAGGGGTCTCGTCGTCCATACCGAAAGAGATAAAGTCATCATTAGCAGCGACCTGGTTACGTTTCGCAGCCGTGATTTCAGCTTCTTTGCGTGCCTTCCGAATTAGCTTTACAACGTCTTTTCTCTTTCGTTGATTATCGTCAATTGGAGGCAGTACAGTGTATGGATCTGGGTTTGACCACTTGGGTTCACTAGCACCATCCTGTGCATTGCGATATCTAGGCATGAGAGCTCTACGTTTCGCAGATGGCTCAAGTTGTTCCCCACTCTCTTGTCCATCGGCTAGATCTGCGTTGCTAGCGTCGCTTTGCGCCATGTCTGAGTCAGATTCATCCATCTGCTCTTCGTCACTATCTGATACGTCTTCCGCAGGCATGAATTTGCTCGCACCAACTTGACCCGCTGTCATACCAAGCAATTGTTCATTCATATCTTTTCCAGCATCCTGATGCCTCAGCAACGGACGTTCCGAGGGCACGTTGCGGTTCAACCTTCCAGACTGGAAGTACTGGCCCCGCCTGGCATGATTGAGGTTCATTCTGTCCTGATGTTGATTCCTTGGCCTACGTCGATTATTCTCCTGCATAGCATACTGCATGGATCTTGTGGGCCTTAGATAATCCTGCTCTCGGGGGTACTGTGGCGCAGCGTCGTCGTTTCGAAATGTAAAACCATTCCTGCGCTCTGAATTATCCGGAGGTCTCCAAGAGTCTCCACCATTGCGGTGATGAGCGTCATAAGAAGGTGGTGGACCATGTGGAAGTGGAGGCAAGAAATCTGAAGGTGGGGGCGGAGGAGGAAGGTCATGATATGATCGTGGACGGTCATCGTAGCTTGGTCGATATGTAGACATGCTGATAGCTTCGTAATGGTGGGAGAGGTTTTGCGCTGCTCTGCTAGGACCCTTCGTAAGAATGAGGTGATTGTGCAAAGTGCGCTCTGTGAGCTGTTGCCAATACTTCACATCCACCGCGTTACTTACGCTGAATCTCCTCGCTTCGACTTCCTCGCTTCGACTACACGAGCGGGTGTACATCGTAGCTCCACATTATTTCAACACGGTGATGACTGCCAACACTAGGATTATCATGTATGAGTGGGAGGCGAAACAAAAGATTCAGGTTGAGCGTCATTGTGGTTAGTCTAACTTCTTTGGGATTTAGCTCAGCCTTACAGCCTCAAATAAACAGTTGAAGGAGCCACGTGTGTTTGCGATTTAATATTTAATCGTATTAGATTCGATTCTGCTTGGCGCTGGTACAATCGTGTAGCGATTTCGTACTTTTCTATGCCTGCCAATAATCCAACAATCAGGTTCATCATGCGGAGTAGTCCCAGATTTCACCTGTTGACTTATTTTATTCTACCAATGACTGGTGCGTCAAGCTTGACTTAGCATCTCCTCACATCTACCAAGCACATTGAATCTAAGAGACGCGTCAGTGACTTTTCCTTTGTCCACTTACAGAGAGCACAAGCATACCCAAAGTCATGTGCGATACGTTCAGGAAATGATCCCGGTACAGCTAAGATTGATTGTGTCAGCACATCTATTTCCAAGTCCCTTAATGAGTGTTTTATTGTGCTTACCTGCATCTGCATTCTCAACATACTTTTTCAATTCTTGTTCCACCTCTTTCTCTCGTCCAACCCTTACCTTGGATAAGGTTTGTACTCTCGAAGCTCTGTTTCTTCTCACCGTATCGAACATTGCAAGCCTTGCCGGGATTGCTGTCGCATCCTCCACACCTCTCAGAAGGTAGCCAAGCGCTCCGCCGTCTTCCATTGCCTGATTCGAACCCTGGCCTCCGAAAGGTAACATCTGGGTAAAAGGGCACATTAGCGACTTACGGGGAACGAATGATGAAAATGACGAACGGGATGTGCAGCATCTCCTATCAGCAATACTTTTCCAAATTCCCAATTCGGCATGGGATCATAAATGAAAAGCGGCCAGCATTTGACTTCTTCTGCTGAACTGTGCTTCTGTCAGTAAAACTTGTGCGGCTCGAACTGGGTACAGCGGACCGAAATATTTTGACTATATCTGGATGGAAATGACGGAATTCTTGGACCATCGAATCCTTGACCTCTGCACTATTACTAGGTTGTATTCCGTCGACCCCCTCCTGTGTCGGATGGATGCCTACGAAGTTTTGGACCTCGCCGCTGTCCACTATTAGTACAATCTTGGCTATTGAAAAAAGGCACCTACCCTTGACACTCATACCAGACAGCGTGGCGTTCCTTCACCGTCTCCGTAGTGTCAGCAAGGATAGTTGCACTTAACGGAACTTTCCACTTCAACAAATTTCTCATGGCCGGATCTTCTTCCAACGTCTTTGTAGGAACTAGAAATCGGAATGCGCTCAAGCCCGAGGGTATTGGCTTGGCCTCACGTTTGAGTGCTGCACTCCTCAAGATGGAGTGCAGTCCATCAGCCGCAACAATTAGGTCTGCCTGGTGCTTCGAGCTATCTTCCAATTCTATGATGCCATGCTCAAAGTTCACGTCCACTACCGGAGACCCTAGTCTTAATACCGCATCCTTCCCTTTCCCTTCAGCGTCGTGTAATGCCAGTCTTAGTAACTCCTTGTGTAGGTCGACTCGATGAATAGACATGAACGGGGCACCATACTCCTCCTGTGCGTGTTCAAAATCCACAGCCGAGAGCTGCTTCAAAGTTATACCATCAACAGTCTCCCATATCATCATTTGCCGTGCCCGTGCCTTTTCGAAAGAGAAACCAAGGCCCTGGAGAACACGGACTCCATTCGGTGCCAGTGACACTGCAGCGCCGATCTCTGCTGCGAATTTGGATTTTTCAAATATCTGAACAGTAGCTGTAAATCAGAATCATAAGTGTTTTTCTTCATCACCCACCTCTACCAAGTGGCCTGCTTGGCGCATGGCCACTGCTGCGCAAAGACCGGCAATCCCTGCTCCAACAATGATAATTTTGAGCGGCATCGCAAACCTCGGACGACTTCCTTTTTGGATGATGCAAATCTGGTGAATTTATTAAGTACAGAAGTAGAACTGGCCTTATAATGCCCTTGGTGAGGCTCGACCAAGTTCACACGGTTCATTGTGTCCTTGTGGGCGTCAGATCCATCAGCGATTATGTTTTAGTCAGTCCTGCAGAATTGGTGCGCGACTTACGGGGACCCGGTAAGTTGTTGACGGAGGTTTTTGCGAAGATGAATCACCGACGGGACGAATCTTGCATACGGTATGCAGGAGATCTTCAAGCGGACTTTCCTCATCGAAGTCCGGACCCTTTCCGCTCACATATGTATCAGACGCTTACCTATGTGTCAGGCTTACCTTGTTAAACACGCCAGCTATTCTGTTGATCCATACTGAATTACTCATTTTTGGACTCTGGAAATTCGTGATAAACGCCGCTGTCAAGTCTACATGTTAGTCGCCGGCAACATGGTGTTCATGCTGCAGGCTTGGTGCCTCAAATGCGGCATGATTCTTGAGGACTATGTATCTGGACTTGCTGTGCGACCATCTGACGCGGCAGGTGAATATATGATATATAGCATTGCAAATTTGAGCGCTCCTCGCAGGATCATCTTTCTTCATAATGGGCTCTCTAGGTGAAAGTAAAAATGGCTGGTGCTACAAGGTTGAGACCAGTGGAAAACTCATCACAGAAAACCTTGATCTACTTCCAGAATTCCACCTTGACCCGGTGGAGACACCAGGGCTCTTCCACGTTGGAAAACTGACTCATGAGAGTGCCGAAACTGCTGCCAGATTACTACAAGAGAATCACACCAATTACCATATCTTTTTGCTGCCAGAGCATAGCAAAGGAGTAAGCTTGTCAGCCCTATTTGGGGTACGAATGTATGCTTACCTTGCATGCAGTCTCATCTGCATAATCATATTGTGCGTTGTTCTCACACCCAGTGTCTGGGGATTCTGTGGTAACAAGCAACTAGGTGCATCATGATCTCACACTCTGGTCTCTGGGAGCGTCACCGGAACAGCTTCGTGAGCACCATTACCGTAATACTTTGTATCTACAGAAGCCGTTCAAAAATGCAGAACCCGGGACTGTGAAAGATATGACGCGCATCTGGAGCTTCAGGAAACACCTGGGTAACGAATGGTATTATCAGGACTACGTTCACTTCTTCGAGCATGAGATCAGCACACTTGGCTACCAGACTGTGCTGCAGAAATATCTTGTGGGAGGGGATGCGGTCGCCGATGACATACTTGCTCGCATGTATATGGGTAATCTGACCAAAACATGAACTCACTTCACAGAACAGACTGACTTGTCTCTCAGGCTATGTCCACTCCATCATGCATGTTGGACTTGCCCTAGAGTTCAAGCAAATGAAGATTCTGGCCGAGGGTTTTGCGCAGGCCGCTGTGCACCATGACTACTGGTACACGGAATTCTTCCACAAAGCTGAAGCTCTCGCCAAAGAAGCGTCATTTCCAGCTTTGTCTCTTAGTGAAGCTCTCGACGAGTGTCGTGCCGATCCTGTGATAAGCACATGCTCAAGCGTCGACTATCAGCGCCAATTCGAAGGCGAGGGGAAGAACCGCGCGTTCGTCATGAGGAAGGAAATGATCAAAGACGGCGTCTGCGGTAAAGCCTTTGATGAACTAGCAGTCGTAGCGGCTCGCTACCGCGTGGATCCCAATGATCTGGAGCATGCAACAGCAGAGCTCATCAACGCTGCGGTCTATATGTCCGCATCAGCTCAATTCCCGCCGCACGAATGCCGTATTGATTTCTTTCTCATGCATGGCACAAACTGTAGCATCTGGCACACCGCCTTCCTTCACGAACCATCCCTCACTAACGCCCAAAAAGCCCGTCTGCTAGAATATACAGGCCGGACGATCCTCATGCTTTACGCCGGCATGGGTTGTCCTACGCCGAACATCGAGTGGCTTATGAGCCAGAAACCGAAAGACCAACTCGATGACTGGCCTAGGATCTTCGAGCGCTGCTGTCTGCATGAGGATGATGGACATATGTCGAAGCTGGTGAGGACTATGGCGCATTCAAGGGATTTGAGCATGAAGTGGGATGGGGAAGACCAGTTTAGGATGAAGCAGGGTATGTTTTTGCCGGCTGCAAATGCGGCGTTGGATTCGGGCAGTGCCAATGGGGGAAGGCCGATGGAGGGGACTAGGCATTTTGATTTCGTGAGGGGGGCGGGGTGGAAGGAGGGGTGGGAGGATGTGCCGGTTAGATCTTGAGATCAGCTCCCGGGACTCGCTGCTAGGTTTTTCCTTAGCCACGCTCGAATAGACACTCGCTCGTTTCTCAATTACCGTATACACATTTGAACGGGCCCCTGATGAACTCAGTCTTAGTCGTGCGTAAAAAGTATAGTGGCTGTGATTGCTCTGATAAGAGGCTATCTGAAAGTCCTAGAATCCTCCGTACTAAAGGCACCGCGCCTTCCGCTGTCCACATTGGCGTATGGTGACGTCCCACCATGTGAGAAACTCTGGAAATGACAGACCTTCGAGCTTGGCAATTGTTCAGTACCATGGGTCACCAGTTTTATGCAGGCGACTGCGAGCCTGTAGAGCGAATGTTATTGTTGGTGAAGCGAAAGTCTATATCATTCTATGTATCGTCTACCTCTTAATGAACATATCAAGTACCTTTCCAACTGCCCGTCCTTTTGGAGGAATCACCAGCCACCGCGTCTCCGATCAAGCCGCTCAGGATTTTACACTGCAAGGTGTGTTAGCATTGACGAGGGTTAATGTTGGTGGGGGATGCACTTACATTAGGCGGCTGAACAAGTGTAAAATGCGTTCCTGGCGTATTTGCAGTCTCAATCCTCTCATCCGACAGCAATTTCTCCCACCCCTGCGGACCCAAACCATCTTTCCGCTGTAACATGAATTTAGTCACCTTTATGCTGAGATCCAGTTGGGACTTGACGGAATCCAAATCCTCAACGACGCCTCCAGAAGCCCAGATGATATATGTCTTTGGTACTTTTGATGGGTCAATAGGTGTAGGCTTGTATTTCTCCACCGCCTTTATCGTCGAGCTGAAATGGTCAACGAGCCAAGCTGGTGTAGCTTTCTTCGGATCTGCACCCATGAGGCCGTTCTTGGACAGGTAATCGAGCAGGTCCATTGGTATTGCCTCAAAGACATTCCTACTTGGTGAATCGATCAGAATCAACGACTCAATTTTCTCGCCGGCTTCTATGAGCTGCTTGGTAGCTTCATAAGCGTAGTAGCCGCCTGCGGACCAGCCTGCTAGGATATATGGGCCGTGTGGTTGTCGCTGGCGGATTTCATTGATCCACATCGCAGAGATTTCTTCGATACTTGTGGTGTAATCTTCTGTAGCTCGGAGGTAAGGGCTGTTGAGTCCAAATACGCATACACAGGAGGATATTTCGGGAAGCTTCTCGTATGATGTTGCTGAGCCGCTGCCGTCGGGGAAGAGGAAGATGTTCTTGGTAGCTGTTTTCTGGTTCCCTTGCAGGAGGAATGATAGTGCTACCCTAGGCTTTGGGCTAGGCTTGGCTTGTGGCTTTGCAGGAGCCTCTTTTGGGGGAGGAGTTTCTGAGGACGGCACCAGCGCTTTCTCAAGATCCTTCAACGACATGTTCTCTGAAATGGCATCGCGCGGAACCGTGAGCCCTGTCTTCTCTCGCAAGGCTCCCAGGATGCTGAGGCTCATCAGCGAGTCAATTCCAAACGCAGAGAGGTCGTCGGCAGCCAGAAGTTCTTCAACTTCAATGCCTATCTGCTCGGCAACGGTGGAACGTAGGATAGATACTGTGTCGCCTGCAACTACAGGTTCGGATCCCTCTATTGACTCTGGTGTCTCAACGCCCGAGGAAAGCGGAGTGTCACTGGTTGTAGAGTCGGTGTCATCGTCCCCTCCATTGAATTTTTGGAGATGGCTTCTCAAATCCCCAACAGTCGGGCAATCTTCAAAAGTGCTCTGGGGAATGTCCATCTGCAGGGTTTCTCGAAGCTTGGACAGGATTGTCAACGACATGAGTGAGTCGACCCCTAGCTCAGAGAACTCGCTATCATTTGATAGCTCGCTTGCAGGCATTCCAATCTCTTCAGCTATAATCGCGAATACCTTATCTGATGGATTCGCGCGAGGGGAAGGCGTGGATCTTTTGGGTATTGATTGCGGCTTAGCTGCTGATTTAGGCGGAGACAAGGATTGGGTGGGAGCTTGAGGCCCCGTAGGAGATGAAGCGACTGGCGGTAGCATCGAGTCAAGCAACTGGCGGGGAACCTGCTGGAACTTCAGATCACCAATCATCCCTACCATCGTTTCGCCTTGAAAGATGGACATGTCGCCAGCAACCATGGATTTACCAAGGGCCTGCATCTTCACATGGACACGATATGACTTCTGAGGGTCTATGTTCTCTGCAAATCGCATAGAACCCCAGCCGTGTGAAATATACACAGTTTTCGACGAATCGATGGCGTCGTTGGCGTTCATGACGAATCCAGCTAGATGAGCGAAGCTATCAATCCAGAAAGGACTGCAGAAAAATTTGCCTCCATCATTTCCATCATAAAGCTTCAGCAACGCAGTAGACTCAAGCTCCTCGCTGTCGAGTAAAACCTCCTGCATGCCCTGGTAACTGGACTCATATTGGACTAAGCCAGCAAAGAGTTTGTATGCCATACCGCGGTAAAACTTTTGTGTAGTGCCCTGCTGCACACCATTCTCAAGGGCTTCAATCCTCTTCCGTACGAGGTATGCTGTCCGAGCCCACTGGTCCAGCCACTTTTGTGTATCACCAAATTCAACCAAGCATTTAGCGCCAGGGTCACTCTTCTTTGTTGCTGCAGAGTACTTACTGTACTCAATCTCCACAAGCCCCTTTGTCAAGTCCGCGCGGCCAGTTATCCGTACCAGCTGAGGAGTATCGGGTCGTGACTTTGATATGGTGATTGGCTTTGGAATCTCCATGTTAAGAACGTTGATGCCGCTAGCTGGAATCTGGATGTTGTGTTCCTTTCGAATGTAGTCTGCTACAGTGAGTGCTATGTCTGCGTACACAGATGCCGGGCAAAGGCCGATTCCATTGATGATATGTCCAGTTATAGCAGCATGCATCGCTGGAGTTGCCAAGTCCGTCTCGAAGACTGCTACAACTTTGCCATCTTTATTTATTTCTTGCGAGATCAACTTCTGTACCGTAGTGGTGGCAGGACCGGACTCCATTGCAGGCGTTGGGCTCTCCTGGATAGCACCCTTTGTCAAGAGCCAATCATTCTTGTACTCGATCCAGTAATTCTTCTCATCGAAAGCATATGTTGGGAGATCCAGTAGACGTTGGCAGCCCTCAAAGTCGCGATGATACTCCTTCCAAGTAACGTCAATGCCCTGCGTGCATAGGAGCGAAAGTGATTTGCAAGCGGTTGTCCAAGGCCTTTCATTGTTCCGAAGAGTTGCAACCCCACGGCTTTTACCACCCAAAGTTGCCTTGATCATCCCAAGGCAGAGAGGATGAGGTCCTAATTCCAGCCACACACTCTCCGCACGTACCAAATTTTCCGCTTCAAGCGTTTGAAGAGCCCCACAGAAATCGACCGGCTCACGTGCGTGTCGTCTGAGATAGGACGCATCTATAATATTCTCGTCCCTGATGACCGATCGAAGGAGAGGGGAAGCAACCGGGACCCTTGGTTTCATGAAAGTCACTGCAGCGGCAGCTTTCTCGAAGGGGTCGAGTATGGGATCCACTTGAGAGGAGTGAAACGCGAAGGGGATGTTGAGAACTGTAGATCTTAAGCTATTATCTTTGAGCTTCTGGTCCGCTTCCTCTATGGATTGGACCGAACCGCTTAAAACAATGTCCTCAGGTCCGTTGACGCAAGCTATTTCCAGGTTCTTGAATAGGGATCCCAGGGTTTGCTTGGTCGCTTCATTGGTGGCATGGACAGCCAACATGGCGTGTGTCTGCATCGTGCAAGACTCTTCTAGAATGGTAGCACGCCGACCCACAAGGTACAAGACATCGCTGGCCGTGAGCACCTCACTTGCATACAGAGCTGCGTATTCCCCAAGACTATGGCCGATGACAACGTCCGCTTTGATTCCCCATGATGTCCACAAGCGGCAAAGAGCCATCTGGATGGCTGCGATGGCAAGCTGGGTCTGGACAGGCTTCAAAGTATGAACATCGCCAGCCCTTCCGTCAACTACGGACAGGAAGGATGGAAATCCCTGATTTTGAGAGGTCTGGTCGAAACGGATCAAATCACCACGAAATTGGTTTGACGACTGGTATAAATCTTTCCCGACAGACGAGTACAAAGCTCCCTGCCCAGTAAAGGCAAAGACGATGCTTGGACATCTCGGCGCCTTAAAATCTTCCTTCTCCAGAGAGGAATTGAGGCGTTCTTTCAACTGCGTAATCGTCGAGGCAACGATAGACGTCCGCAAAGGATGTTGTATCCTGCGGGCAGTACTCGTGTAGGACAAGTCCGTAAGGCGGGTTTCATTGTTGTTATCAAGGTAATTGATCAAGTTCTGGGTGTTGTTGCGCAAAGCAGTTGGGGTTTTCGCAGTGACGTTGACGACATGATCCTGTCTTGGATCGTCAATGGTATTCCTGGAAGACCCAAGCGGTTCTTCCAAAACTAAGGCTGTATTGCCGCCTGCGGCGCTGAAATTGTTAACGAGCGCCCGTCGTCGTCGCTGAGGTTGTGGAGAAGGGAACTCGGTGACTTTTCTGGGTATTTTGATACCCCGCTTTTCCAGATTAGGAAAGGTATGGTTTATCGTGTTTTTTATTCCAACATGCGGCGGCAATCTCTGCTCCCGGAGAACCAAAAGCGTCTTGATTAGAGCAGTCACACCAGAGACTGCTTCGCCATGCCCCATGTTCGCTTTCGTGGCGCCAACGAATAACGGCAATCCTGCTGGACGCGCAGGAACCTCAGGTGCGAAGACGTTGCCGATGGAGCTCATTTCGACTGCATCACCTGCTTGGGTACCGGTCCCGTGCATCTCGACATAGTCAACGTCGAACGGGCGAATGCCCGCTTGACTGAGGACATCACGGTACAGTGTCTCTTGCGTCGGGCCATGAGGGTGAGTAATTGATATCGATTCCGCTGGGTAATTTGTCGCAGTTGACAGGACTGTAGCGAGAATGTTATCATTGTCTGCCTGCGCTGCGTCTAGCCTCTTGAGCACGATCGAGGCCACGGCTTCCCCTCTACAATACCCGTCTGCAGCGTCGTCAAACGTCTTGCAGCCCCCAGTCTCAGATAGGAAGTGGCCTGCACTAAGGCCCTCGTAGTTGTCCGAACCCGTTGCGATATTCATGCCTCCAGCAAGAGCAGTGTCACACTCTCCGCTCCAGATGGAATTGCAAGCCATGTTAATAGCCACCAAGCTAGACGAACATGCCGTGTCGACGCTATAAGCTGGTCCGCCAAACTTGAAAAAGAAGTTGATCCGACCCTGTGAAGTGCGTGTGAGCGCTGAGAGACATACATTCAAGGCTTGGCTATGACTTTATGGAAGAGCGCTTACTGGACCGAATGCACGAATACTACCTGGCATGAAATATGTGCCAACGTCTTGCGACATGTTTTGCTCCTTGTACTCATCAGCAGTTTGGCCGTAAAACGTGCCAATGCGATCCAACTGGGTCGATGGGGTGCGATTTGGGACATATCCCGACATTTCAAGAGCCTCATAAGCAGTTGCGAGAGCAAGGCGCTGGCCTGGATCTGTCTGCAAAGCCTCTCGAGGTGATAAATTGAAAAATCGAGCATCGAACAATCCTGGTTTGTCAATGAAACAGCCGTAGCGAGCATTGGATGATAAATGCGTTTGTGGATCAAAACGATCAGTGGGTATCTGCGGATTGTTAGAAGAACGTGAATTCGATGTGGAATATTGAGCGTGTGCTTACAACTCGGTGACAATCTAAGCCTCTTTCAAGAGTCTTCCAGAGCTCATCATGGTTTGCAGCACTAGGGAACCTGCCTGCCATGCCAACAATGGCCAGTGGGATATTCTTCGAAGTTGACGGCTGTGAAGTGCTCGAGCCAAATGAATCATCAAATGTGACTTCTACATTTGCCTCCTTCTCGAGCATCGCAGCAACGCCTCCAGCAGCCGGACCTGGTCCGAAAGGGCGAACAACCCATTTTGATATCCCCGAAGCTGTTACCTGTGAAGTGCAACCCAATAATACTTTCTCCCAGTATATTGGTTCGGCGAGGATATTGTAGAGTACCTTTTCTAATAAGTCGCGTCTACTACTTGCCGAATAGTATTCGCCAGTAGTACCACCAATTAAGGTACGTCGTTGATCGGACCACTCGGTGGCGTCAAAAGTCTCTTTCAACGAAGGGAGATTGTCTAAAACTTCAGCTACGCTGGCTTGCGAAAAGAGATTTGGTGTATGGTAAGGTGCATAGATCTGAACGCGATTTGGTCGACTTCGTGACCTTGAGCTCGAACTTCGTTCAAGATGTCCAATCAATGCGTTTAACGTGGAAGGAGGACCCCCTATAGTCACTGCCTTTCGGCTCAGGGCTGTCACGAATGCCCTCTTCCGCTCTAAGATCCCCTGTGAATGACTTCAGTATACCTATGTCGTTCCGCGCACACGGATGCTTACTAATTCCTTGCACGTATCCTCCAAACTGGTACCATCTGCTAGTCCGCTTTCCCGGGAAACTGAAATTGACCAACTCTCTTTTGATATTTTGCGAGGTTCTAGCTCATTTCCGATCGTGGCAGTGACAATACCAGCCCGGAACGCCAGGCGGACTGCTTCTACAGCCAGCGGCAGCAGCTCTGTCAGGTTACTTGCAAGACTGATTGCAGCTCCAGACAGCTGGCCGAAACACAGTCCGACGATAATGTTTTGGTCTGCACACGGATACGGATCTCGCGGTCGTTGCTCATAAGAACTTAACACTATTAATCAGTATATTCATCGATGTCGGTCCGTGTCTTCCTTACCTGATGAAACATGCTAATTGCACTAATACCAATTCTGTCGGGTGCAGAGCTGGATGAGGTTGAGTTTGATCGCCTGGCTGCCTTACAAGACAGTGTAGATTGTGAAAGCTTGGTATGCCCTCGCGATCAGCCGTAGGGAGTTTGCTGAATTCCTCCTGCAGAGCAGCGCTAACACGGCTTAGGAAAGAAGCCAGAAGTGAACCGCTTCTTTGAGCAAGCAAGATTTGAGACAATGGAGACTGGGTCTCATTCGACCCGTCCGCAAAGAAGTTTATCGATCTTTGCAGTACAGCCATGGCTCCATGTGAGACTGTTCGCTGCCACGTACTACACAAGGGCGGAAGAAGAGATTATAGCTGTTTCTTTCCCATCCAGACAGTTGGGACTCTACAGGATCCGTCGATTTAGAGTTTAATTCCTGGAAATCATGTTGAATCATTCGCCGGAAATTTTGCCGGATTAACGGTGTATTTTTCTAGGCACCAATGTGCAGATATTCGCCACAATGAGATCTCTCGGGGACTTTCCACTAACTCTCCGACATGGTAACAGCCTTGTTTGCGCCATCATCTGCCCATACTACGTATGATATGCCGATTTGAGGCTACTTTTCTAATTCTTCTCACATGTGCTGATCTTTGTAGCAATGTGCTTTGAAGAACAGACAGTACTTGACCTTTATTACCCCAGCATAAAGATTAGACCAAATTCTAGTCGAGTCGGTAGTTGTCAGACATTCGCTTTAGTAGCCAGATACCATCTTGCTTTTATTACACCTCGTGTTTCTTTCCACGGTACCCATGCTGCTTGAGGTGTCTTTTCCTTTGGAAAATGCAGCGCGAGACGACGATGGATATCCGCGATGGGACTCAGTCGGACCCTATTGTCATTGTTGGCATGGCTTGCCGACTTCCAGGCGATGTCGATAGCGCCTCGAGCCTATGGAAGTTGTTGGAAGAGCAAAGATCTGGTCAGTGCGATGTACCCAAATCCAGGTTCAATATCGAGGCCTTCTACGATCCAGGAGGGTCCGAAGTGCCTGGTGGCATGAACATGAAGGGTGGCTATTTCATCAAAGAAGACATCCGAGAATTCGACAACGAATTCTTTGGTATCCTGAATGCAGAAGCAACCTACATGGACCCGCAACAACGGAAGTTGCTGGAAGTAGTCTTTGAGTGTTTCGAAAGCGCCGGTGTTACACTAGATCAAATCTCGGGATCTGATACCGGATGCTACGTCTGCAACTTCTCCAACGACTACATTGTCATGCAAACCAAAGACCCGGAGTATATGGATCGTTACAGCGCCACTGGAATGGGCGCAACAATTCTAGGCAACAGAGTCAGCCATACCTTTAATATGCTTGGGCCGAGTCAAGTTATCGATACCGCTTGCTCTTCTTCAATCTACTGCTTGGATGCGGCTTGTTCGGCACTGGCATCGAAGGATTGTGACGCTGCGGTCGTGGCTGGAGCAAATCTCATTCAGTCGATTGAACAGCATCTTGGAATGATGAAAGCTGGCGTGCTTTCTCCTACGTCTACTTGCCATACTTTTTCTGACGAAGCGGATGGATATGCACGCGCTGACGGCGTCGGCTCACTATATCTTAAGCGTCTGAGTGACGCTGTCCGTGACAATGACCCTATTCGAGCCATAATACGGGGGACTGCCGTTGGTTCAAATGGAAAAACTCGCGGAATCTCGGCTCCAAGTGCCAACGCACAGGAGGCAGTAATTCGAAAGGCATATCGAAAAGCAGGAATTGGTCCCGAAGATACGGCCTACATGGAATGTCACGGTACCGGTACACCTGCTGGTGACCCCATTGAAGTCGAAGCGATCTCTCGTGTGTTCAAGAGGTCAAGTGACAATCCTCTTCTGATTGGCTCAGTTAAGACCAATGTCGGCCACGGTGAAGCGGTTAGTGGCCTTTCTGGCATCATCAAAACTGTACTTGCCCTAGAAAAGGGGCGGATTCCTCCTACTATTGGTATCCGACGGATCAATCCCAAGATTAAGACGAAGGAGTGGGGAGTTGAGATCGTGACCCAGAGCCGCGACTGGCCAGCGGAACGCCCTGGACTGTCATCTATCGGTATACGTCGCGCTGGTGTCAATTCCTTTGGTTATGGTGGCGCCAACGGACACGTAATCCTGGAATCAGTGCGACCGTCAGTACGGCTTGATGGGGTTCTTGTTGGAAACTCGCCAACTTCAGGCCAATCTTCGAGCACAGGTCTAGTCAAATTTAATTCAACGACCAAATTTGGCTGGCTTGCAAAAAGAATAGAGTCCACGAATACTTGCGACTCCGGCGATACTTCAAGTGCGGAACTTTCAGACTTAGCAAGTACTGGAGCTACTGATGAATCAGGGAGTACTGGAGAATCAGATATATCACTAAGGAACTCCTTCCTTTTACCATTTTCTGCATCTAATTCTAGTGCACTCGACGTCAGAGTTACTGGCGTTGGCCGGTTACCAGCCCCAACGATGGACATTGTTGACCTCGCATATACACTTGGATGCCGTCGTAGCCACCTCTCCGTACGCGGCTACATTATTGCTAAGAGAGGTACCCTCCACGATGACTTGAACATAGATCGCCTTCGAACCCTTCCCAACGTTAAGCCTGACGGCAAATCGCCCTCAGATTTAGCTTTTGTTTTCACCGGACAAGGTGCACAGTGGGCTGGCATGGGCAAAGAGCTATTCAACGAATTCTCGGTTTTCCGCCAATCCGTTCGTCACATGGATGCTATTCTGAAGGGCGTGCCTCATCCACCCGACTGGTCGATCGAGGGTCTTCTCTTTGAACCTGCAGAGACTAGCAAGATACAGGATGCAAGGTGTGCACAACCAATGGCTACAGCCCTTCAAGTTGCGACAGTTGAACTTTTGGCCTCGTGGGATATTCAACCTAAAAGGGTTGTTGGTCATTCTTCAGGTGAGCAATGCCATCTTCCATAGGATGTGTCAGGCTTTGGGTCACGTCCCTGGCCAACATATCTCTGTTTTCCTAGTGGCAATTACTAGCGCAGATTGCTAATGCGTCATCCAGGGGAGATTGGTGCTGCGTTCGCAGCAGGCCACATATCTTCTACTGAAGCTATCACTTCGGCCTATTATCGTGGCTATCTTAACGGCATCAACAATATCGAAGGCGCAATGATGGCAGTCGGCCTTAGCAGCGAGGAGGCTGAAGCTGAAATATTACAAGCAGACCTAATTGGGAAAGTAGGCATTGCATGCGTTAATTCTCCTGTGAGCGTAACCATGAGTGGCGACGCTGCTGCGGTCACGGCCTTGTCGAAGGATCTGCAAGGGCGTGGCATCTTTGCAAGAAAGCTGAACACGGGGGGAAAAGCCTATCATTCCCACCACATGACTGTCCTCGGTCCAGAGCTTGAAAGATTAATACCTTTGGCATTGAAGAGCTTGCCCCCGTCGGACCGCTTGAGAAGTGATGCTGAATTCTTTTCTTCGGTGACCGGAGAGCCGAAATCTACAGGATTTGATGCTACTTACTGGAAGACAAACATGGAATCCCCAGTGCTATTCTCACAAGCGGTGCAATGCCTCATGAAGAAAGGCGATGTGCACTTGGTCGAAATAGGGCCTCACTCGGCTCTGGAACTACCGATCAAGCAGATTCGGAAGGAGCTGGATGTCACGGAGGATCGTATTCCATATTCATGCTCTTTGACAAGGGGACAAGATGCAGCTGAATGCTGTCTGAACCTTCTTGGCCGACTCTTTGTGCACGGCTTGCCGATTTCATTCCACAAGATCAACACCCAAGATGTGACAATTAGTCCTCGGGTACTGCCAGATCTGCCACCCTATCCGAGGACATATGAAGGTATCTTGTGGAAAGAGCCTCGAGTCAGTCGGGAAACTCGGCATCGCCGAGATCGCCACCACGAACTCCTAGGGTCCCATGTCGCAGGAGGAGATGGCTTGACGCAGTCCTGGCGAAACATGCTGCAGATAAAGCATGTGAAGTGGCTTGAGAGTCACAAGTTGGAAGAGACCGTCATTTTCCCAGGAGCGGGCTACATTGCAATGGCAATTGAAGCAATCTCGCAAACGCTTAGGGCGACACGAGCAAGGAGCACCTCATTTCGCTTGCGCAATGTCAACATTCTCACTGCACTGGTCCTTGCCTCAGAGACCGAAACAGAATTATTCACTACTATTCGACCGAAGCAACTCTCTTCAGCCTCCAGATCCAAAGAATGGTGGGACTTTGAAATTGTGTCTTACACAGATGGCTACTCGAGTCTTCACGCATCAGGTTCAATCAGCCTACACACTGCAGGTGAAATGGCTCACTCAGTGCTGCCTACAGACAAGAAAGATATCGTCAAGATGCAATCTGGTCCATGGTATGACAGACTCTCCAAAGCTGGCCTGAACTTTGGGCCAGAGTTCCGTTCTATCAAGGAAGTGGGAGTGCAGACGGGCGGTGGCAAGCCTTATCGTTATGCCAGTACAGTGCTTCCGTTCCTCCAAAATTCATCATACGTTATCCACCCGATCACTATCGACGCTTTATTGCAAAGCGGCATCATAGCGAACGCCGGGTCACTACGTGACGTCCAGGCCAAGGTGCCCGTAAGCATCGAGGCTGCTGAATTTCATTTTGCAGAGGTGCCACCAACAGACTTATGCTCGATCAATTCAATGGCAAAAACGGTGGGATTCGGAGCCATCGAAATGAGCGCGGAGCTAAGTAGCGACGGCTATCTTTACGGCCAAATGACTAAGGTTCGTATGGCTCCTTACAGTCCCGCTACTCAGCAGGTGGCTGGGCCGCGTCAACCGATGCTTCGAGTGGTCTGGAAGCCCGACATTTACGTAAATTGTTGGGACAACCAAACCTTTGCCCAGCATTTGAACAGCGTACAGCCTTCGTCAACACCTGGACGAGTTGATGTCATACGCCAAGTTCTCTCCCTTCTCCATCACAAGAATCCCAGGCTCCGAATACTCGAACTTTCCCATGAACATGCTGAGTTTGGTCATATGTTTTCGGACAAGACCTCTCCGCCAATTGGATCATATACGGCAGGATACCTGTCCGAAACGGGCGAGCTATTTGGGGCTCAAGTCCGTGTACAGTCAGTTGCAGCCAAGATATCCGGGTCAGCTTCCCATATTAGCGACGAGAAGTATGATCTGATCGTCCTTCCAAGCGCCATCTCGGCTGATCTGTATCTTCATGCTATGTTGCCGGAGCTGAAGGATCTTTTAACACAAAGCGGACTTGTTATGGCAGCAACCCCTCCAAGCCAAACATATGGCTTCGAAGGATGTGGGTTTAGTACCGTTTTCAAGGAGATGATTGATTTCCGCATCACCCTTGCCAAGGTCAAAAAGACCGCTGTTGATGATAAGAAGCCCACAATAATCGTTGAGCGTGATGATGCCGGTGAAACAGGTCGGCTTCTGGTGCAGAACATGCTCAAAGTATTAGGTTCTTCTACAGAGAAGATCAAATTTAGCGAGGTCACAAAAGAGACAATTCCATCCGGTTCGGTCATTTATTCAGCATTAGAGGTGGAGCGACCTCTCCTGTCAACTCTGACGGAACATGAGATGACAAGCCTCAAAGTGA
The DNA here is from genome assembly GCA_002927785.1 of Cladonia uncialis. Lineage (NCBI taxonomy): Eukaryota > Fungi > Ascomycota > Lecanoromycetes > Lecanorales > Cladoniaceae > Cladonia > Cladonia uncialis. The sequence continues at coordinate 22,667 of NAPT01000147.1, read as the reverse complement.
TTACAGATTTTGCCTCTAAAGTGGCGTGGGCCACTGGAGGTGCATTCTTGAACCAGGCCAACCCGGATTTTGCTCTTGCATCTGGTATGGCCAGAGCGATCATGGTCGAACAACCGGCGCTCACCTTTTGCACGTTCGACATTGATCAGGCCTTTATGGGATCCCAGCAGACAGCAAACAATTTCTGCTCAATCCTCCACCAAACCGCCGGTGGTCTGACAGACTACGAATTCATTCAACATGATAACTTGGTTCATGTGAGCCGTTTCGTGCAGGACCTGCACAGCAACCAGACCTTCCGTCAGAAACTTGGGAATGAGACTATGGCAATGCCCCTTTCGCAAGCAAGACCAAGTCGGCTCACCATGGCAACCCCTGGTCAATTTGAGACTGTGGAATTCGAGATAGATACACCGATGCTTGAATCTGAGCTTCCCGTTGGACATGTAGAAGTCGAAGTGCAGGCTGTTGGTCTGAATGCTAAGGGCGTTCAGGTCTTGAGTGGTAAAAACGAAACCCGGGATGGAGCTTGGACGCTTGAGCATTGCGGAATCATCAAGCGTACAGCGAAAGGCGGCTCTTCCACGGGGCTAGTGCCGGGTGACCGCGTTGTTGTGATGGCACCTGGCTATATGAGAACTCAAGAGATAGCACCTGAGTGGGCATGCTTCAAGCTGAAGGATGAAGAAAACCCCACCGTCGTTTGTACTCTGCCAGTGGTCTTCTCAACCGCCCTGTACGCGCTACATCACCTAGCTCGCGTGCAGCGACATGAGACTGTATTGATCCATGAGGGAAGCAGTGAGGTTGGGAATGCCGCGATTCAGATTGCGAAATTGGCAGATGTTGAGATATTCACAACAGCCAGCACAGCAGTCCAGAGGAATTTCCTTGCGAGCAAATTTGGTTTGAAAAAGGAGAACATCCTTAGCTCAGAGATCAACTCCATCTGCGAAGATATAATGATGGCCACAAAAGGTCGAGGCGTCGATGTCGTGCTGAGCTCTCTGTCTGGAGATCTACTTCACGATAGTTGGAATGCTTGCGCCCCGCATGGGCGTTTCATTCAACTGGGTAAGAAGGACCTTGTTGATGCCGGCAAATTAGACATGGATGTTTTCAAACGCAACGCTACTTTCTCGGCGCTGGATATGGGCAGCTTTTTCTACGATGATCGTCCCATAACCGAGCACTTATGGTCCAAGCTTCTTGCAGATGTTATGGATCTGTATCGCACTGGCAAGATCTATCCTATAGAGCCTCTGGAGACATTCGATGTGTCCCAAATGTCTCGGGCTCTACGCCGCTTTCATGCCCAAGATCGAATGGGCAAGGTCTCGATCTCATTTGAAAACCCTGAGTCAATTCTCCAGGTACACCCTCTCAAGTACAATTTGTATCTGAATGAGAAGAAAACCTATATTCTAGTGGGTTGTCTTGGGGGACTCGGCCGAAGTATCTCCAAATGGATGGTAGCTAGAGGAGCACGAGACTTTGTCTTCATTGGCCGATCAGGCTTGGATAAGAAGCCAGCGAGAGTCCTGGTCCAGGAACTCCAGGCTGCTGGAGCAGCCGTTAAAGTAATCCGCGGTGATGTTAGCAATCCTATTGATGTACAAAAAGCAGTTGCCCAGGCCGACAGACCTATTGGCGGGATCATCCAAGCAGCGATGGGCCTTAGTGAAGCACTTTTCACGAAGATGTCCAACCAATCGTGGCACACCGGCATAGATCCGAAACTCCAGGGTTGTTGGAACCTCCACAATGCAATCAAAGGCAAAGACGACCAGCTAGATTTCTTCTTCATGACTAGTTCAGTATCTGGGAGTATAGGCCAGGCAGCACAAGCAAATTACTGCGCAGCAAATTACGCTCTTGACATGTTTGCACGCTACAGACGCTCTTTAGGGTTACCTGCTATAGCTGTCGGATTTGGAATGATCTCAGAAGTTGGCTACCTGCACGAGAACCCAGATATCGAGGCTATCCTTTCGAGGAGCGGTATCACTGCTTTAGATGAGGATGAGCTGTTGCAGATCTTAGACATTGCTTTATCGCAGCCTTCCGATACTAGCCTTGACAGCTTCTCCAAGAGCCATATACTTACTGGTATGGAGCCATCCAGTGTTGACTCCTTCCCAGCGAAGTCAGATCCACGTACACTTCTCTTATTAACTGCTCTTGAAAATCAAGGGGCTCAATCCACGGAGAAGCATGAAGAGGAGGAGGAGGAAAATGCAGTCGCCGATACTAATCCCCGGGAAACAGTCACAGCCCGCATAAGAAAACAATTTGCAAAGCTGCTATCGATGCAGCTTGAGAAGGTTGATGTTACGAAGAATCTGGCGGCTTTTGGATTGGACAGTATGATGGGAACAGAGTTCAGGACATGGTTGTTTCAGAATTTCAAGGTGGATATTCCCTTCTTCGAGTTTCTTGATTATGGAACTACTATTGAGAGGCTTTCTGAGAAAGTTGTTTCTGCGTCTTGAATGTACTTTAGCACTCTAGAATAGACATTTGACGACAATACTAGACATTTACACTCGAACTCGTGTGTATTGAATTATGATGGCATGTTCTGATACGGTAAGACATTAATCGATTGTAGTTGTTATGGCAACTGATGGGCTGGAAGGGCCACCGTACGTGCAGCTTCTTGAGCGTTATTAGGCACAATGACGATATTAGGAAGAAAGATGCCAGGTACTAGTGATCACGCAATCCATGCAAGGGAGCCGTGTCACGTGGAACGCAGTTCATGAACTCCGCAGTGGTACTGACGAAGATCCGAGTGGAACAATACCAGACTGATATTCATGGCACTAAGACCAGGTTCAAAGACGGAGACTGGAGTGGCGCACTATGACGAGGAGCTGCGTGAGGGATTCAAACATCTCTCAAGCGCGTCAATAAACTTTAGGCCACAAGCTGAGAGCGTCAGCATCTCGACCTGCATACCATAGGGCTACACCGAAAGGGAGCTAGTAATGCATGGGATACGGGTCCTTGTGTCATACTCCCTCTGCAAGCGATGGTATCCGTTATTGACCTCTTGTTCCAAACTGCAGCCATTGGCTGGGGACAACATCAGTTCCCTGCACTAGGGCTGTGCCTTCAAACTTGCAGTGCTCCTGTATTCCTCCGAAGCCCTGCATTCCAGCCGTTTCCGCGGCGCATAATTCCTCGCCTTTATTGGATCCCATAGCGTGTTACATAATACTCAGGATTCAGCCGCATATTCCTTTCGGTGTCTTTCGACGGAGCAATCGACATTACTGCGGACAGCCCGCAATGATGTGGGTGATTGCTAATGAGCGAATTTTGCTCGGTGCTCGTCTTTCTTTCGTATTGATAATCATCATCCGTGGTCAGCTGTTGATCTTCGGGACACCACGTCTTCTTCGTTTGGGCCTAATTGAACGCCAAGAGAATCCTGTCCTCAGCCGTAGCGGAACGTCCCACTGGCATGACCGCTAGAATAGCTGAACCAGCTCCTCACCCGTACGGGCCGCTGTGTCGTAGGATTGCTGGACCATCGCCTGAACCTCGCTGGCTGTTGATCTCAGCATAGCTCAGAATATGTTGTGATTTGGTCGGGATTGCCCGGTTCCTCGGTTAAGCCTCGAGAGGTGTGGCATGCGAGCTGATCGCAGGCCATTGAGGATCAGCCTGCGTATACTGAGATGCACGGATGGACACGGTCCCATTCCGCCGCGATCTTCAACTGCTCAACCAAACAAAGTACCACTACGTGTCATGGCGTGAGAATCACAAAGTCAGTGGCACAGCGAAATTAACTCCTTCACGTTCCTCCCCTATCGCATGTTCACGCCGTCCGCCCCATTTGCCCCCCATCTTGTGCTGGAGTTTCACCTTATCTAGGATTCTTATCTTGCGAATGCAATTCCCAAAGTCCCTGCATGCTTCTCCGTAATGCTTCAATGGTGAGACTTAGGACCCTGATCTCCCGTGCCGTTGCGAACTTGGCAAGCCTGCAGATCTCGTCCCAATGGAATTACTGCCAGGGTGCAAGGATAATAAGGAGTAACAGCTCAAAGCAGTGGGCTTCACGGACAACAAGGTCTATGTAAGAGTCGCATTCGAGAAGGTGCCTGTCGTTTCCAGATCTCGTAACCTGTACTTATAATCTCCAGGTCGGCAGGAAGAGTGGCTCATTGCTCTGAGGTTTGCTTTTTGACAGCATTTCATTAGCATCTCCGCCATGCAGGAAGAAACACAGTAATTAATAGTGGAAAGGAATGCCAAGGATAAGCTTATCTGCATAGCGTGGGGGATTACGTGCCTCTGCTTCTATGCCAGAATACAACATATTCGCCGACGCACAGACATCCCTCGCGTTGAACTATTGTGTGACAATATTAGGAAGGCGATGTGTTCTAGCTGAAGCAATCGAAATAAGAATTATTTACATTTTTGTCGTTCTTGGCCAAGCCTGCAGTTCTGAAACATTAGCATGCTAGCACACGTGACCGTGACGTGGAAGTCTTGCAGTTACGGAGTCCTGGAACCAGAGGAAGAACCGTATAAAAGCAGCCATGCACCTTCAAGGGGAAGCAGCCAGCATGAGCATTCGTTCATGGAACTTTGGCCTCTATTCGGTCCCATCGTTCGGTGTATCTTTGTCAGCCCCCAACGGATGATTGGCCCTCCAAATCTCATTGGCCATCATTAAGGGTACATCGCAAAGCCCCGCTCGATGCATTACGATTTAGCATGTGCTCGATAGTTGCTCAACATTGGCTGGTCGCTGAGTTCTCTGGGCTTCGTGTACTTCTGAGCCGAGACAAACCAATCATCATAGATTTTGAACCCTAGGCTTCGTGTACTTCTGAGCCTAGACAACACATTCATCATAGATCTTGAACCTTGTAACCCCTCTCGGGACAAAATGCGAGTTGTCATACGGTATCAAGTCTCAAGTCTCCCACTAATGATACGCGTTGGACGGCTTGCTAGGGCGCATATTTCAAAGGCTAAGGCCAATGTTAGCAAGGACGTGGTGGTCGGCGAGAGTGAATATATTCCCAGCTGACCGGATGTCTCCGCATCTGCTTGTGTGGGACGTACCAGGCGGACAAGGCATTTTTGGCGAGATAACCCTAGTCTGAACTGGCCTGCAGAGGGGTTACATAGACTGTGTATTGGCTGCATGGGGCTATGTCGAAACAAGGCGCCCATAAGCGAGCCAACCTTAACTAGCCATAACTAGCATTTTAGCCGCGCTTAAATTACGCTTAGGCTCGTAAGAAACAGAGTGGCGGTATGATACAGGTCTCTCGGACCGCAAATGTCCAACAAGCATGGCAGAGTGACCGAGCTGACGGCAAATACGTGGCTCAGCTAATCGAACAGCTAGGAAATCATAATTTCCACTGATGGCCAAGCAAAGAGAAAGAAACACATTCGTAGCTGCCTGAAAAGGAGCCAAGATTCGAATTTCGGTCGGCCGCTGTTCCTATCTTTCTACCTTCCTGCACGTGTTTCGGATATTCATGGATGTAATGCCCAAGCATCCACTATCCGTCGATCCTTTGACTCTCAAGATGGTGTGGAGAGGACCCTGTGCGTCATTAGCCGTCCGAAGGTGACCCTAAGGGGCCATATGTCGGCAAGGCAAAATACTCGAAACATGAGGAATAAAAGGCACAGGGCCGACATCGAAGGATCATTCTCGGGAAACTTGGATTATTTGTCTCCAAGGCCACAGGTGAATACATAATATAGACTTTGAAGTCTGCACTCACCGTGCTCTGGCCTGATGAGCCCAGTAACGTTGACCATCATATAATCCTCAATAGGCTCGTTATATCCTTTACTCAAGCGGCTCAAAAGTATCAGGATGTTGCAATCACGCGAGCAGGACACCACTAAGCCGCATCCAACCAAGAAACTTCGAACTGCGTGCGATGTATGCCATCAGGCTAAGATGAAATGCTCCGGAGGTACGCCATGTGCCGGATGTCGTGATGCAGGTTATGAATGCTGTTATAGCGTCTCAAATCGCATTGGCAGACCGAAAGGTACAAAGAATAAGCGTACCTTGGATCGTATGAGTCGCAAAAGGAGCGGAGCGAGCGACAGATCGGACAGCGGCCAGGCTTCGCCCGTTCTAGCACAAACCTCAATGGCTTCGCTCACCAATCGCACAGGCACCAACCTGGCGTCAATGGACAAATCTTCCATCGAATCAGTTCTTGCCACAGGTCTTGACGGTGCCAACTCTTTTCCCGGGTCTGAGGCCTTTGGTCCTTTATCTGAAGATCTGTCTTCGTGGTACGATTTTGGCGACTTCGCTGCGTCTTCGCCATTTGCGCAGCAGCCGTCCTCCACAGCAGCATTTCTAAATGAAGAGCCGCGCTCGTACTCTAGTGTTGACTCGGCCTATGTATCCCCGGCTAGCCTGTTCACCGACAAAGGAAGTGTCGCCAATTTGCTAGAGCCGAGTGGACTCCTTAGTAACATGGATGGGGAGACCAATGGAAACCAAGATGTTACATCATCAACTTCTTCATCATATTTATCCTCGTCAACCACCTGCAACTGTGTCCAGAACCACGCAGAGCTTCTTTGCCGCCTCAAAGAACTCGAACAACGGCACGCTCAACCACGTCTTGACGTCGTGCTTTCGAGTGCTCAACAAGCCCTTGTACCCTGGAAAAGCGTCGTAGAATGCCAGGTCTGCAGGCACGATGATAACCAGGAAGTTCTTATCCTATCAGCCATGTCTATCCGCACCGTACTTCGGAGTCTACAGAGCTTGTGTTCGGAGTACTACAACAGCAGTGTTCTCTCAGGACAAGACAATTATGACCAACAGGGAGCAACGACTGACGTTCCAGATGGCATGCAATCGGCGATTGGCATATATGAGATTACGGGAGAGGAGCGAATGGCCGTTAAAGATTTGCTCATTTCACGGACTTTGGATAAAATGAAGTACACCTTGGCGTGCTTCAAAGAGAGGCTGGAGACGTTGAATGCGAAGAAGAACAAGGCGGCAGCATTGTCGCCGAGGAAGAGAACACTATCCGATCACGGCAACCGCGACATTGAAAGGTTACATCAAGGAGGACCCGGGGACCTAGATCACTTGGTGAAGGTGTGGCGAAACCTGGATAGTACTGTCCAAATGCTGGAGCGAGTACTGAGAAGTGGTAAGGTCTCCACATAAAAGCGGATGCTGCTCATACAAAGCGATTTATCAGCTAACAATATCCTTTAGTCTCGAACTCTAAGAATACGTGAAGTAGCTGGGACTCACGCACCGCCTCCTGAATCGTCGTGACTATTTGGTATAGCCATCGCAAAAACATCGCCACAGAACGCCGACTACAGTTACATTGCACCAAATTGCATGGTATCGGTCTGCATTCAATTCTCTGGCACATTCTCGTTTTACTTAGCAAATTGACCACATGACATAGTATGAATGATAAAATATATATTCTTCAATCCTCCCCTTTGACATTCCGTGTCATTCGACCGTCAGGCCGTACGATGCCGAACGAGTGTACTGATGGATTTGACCAGGCAGGATTTGCTGAAAGATAAAGATGCTGCAGCAAGGTTATCGAAGGCAGGCCTGGCTTCTAATATATACCAATCATAACAGAACTTTCTGGATGTCTACCCAAGGGTCACACGATCAGTATGGGCTGAGCGGCTACAACGGCATCAGCCTCCCCCAACAGAATACTGACGCGTCAAGCAATCCGTTTAGGGGAGCCTTCCAGTGCCGCAATTCCGCCACGCAATTGTTACCGTCCAACTAATTGTGTTCCTTGACATCGTCTATGAACCTATACCACTGCATGGCAGCGTTACATATTAAGGGAATGGCCCGAGTCAGTCGTCAAACCGCTGCGCCGTTCCCGGTTGCAGGGTCCTCCGATGTCTTCTGACACCGCCAGATAGGGCAAGGGTTAATGTATATAGAAGGGTTTCAAAGTACTCATTTGACTGCCGATGTTCCTCTCGGCTTCTAGTGGGCCGCACTCCGTACTTCCTTGCCTCAACGACATCGCCAGTACCCTTAGCTACCAGCGAGGATATGGTAGGCCCAGAGGCTCAAAGCTCTACACCACTGCGTTGTCGCTCTAGCCCGATATGTCTGACCTTGTGCGTTATGCACCCTCCTACCTGTCCGCCAAGCCCCATAACATGCATTCCTAGTTGGGTCCTTTCCCAAAAGCACACACTGGGTCCCTTGACTAATGCATGACGATCACTCACACTGTTCTCCCAGGACGGGGCGGCTAGGCAGAGAAGTTGATAGGACTAGGCATAAACATGAGGTATTTTGCAATTAGGATTTATTGATCAATTCAGAATACATGCCTGTACGGTGGAGAATATGACAGTCACCAGAGTCCCTAACATCTCTGGGGGGACGAGATGCAGACCCTGTGTGGCTTAGTCATTGCCACCCCTGGATCACGATGAGGCATGTGACTACAAGAAGCCCCAATTATCAATACCCCACGCATTACGCGTCTTTTGTTCCACAGTATCTATAAGCTCCGAACATTCTATGGTGTGATCGCCGGAAATAAGCCATGCACAATGATTCTATCCTGTAGTATTTGCGGAGAAGGCTCGGATCGCTCTTGCCACAATGCACGGCGACGTTATCGCCGAGCATAAGACCCACTTCCCATATTCTTCATGGGGTCTTTGATCGGCATACTGATCAACGTTTTAGATACCCCACATTTCCTGGATCTCGATGAACCGAGATCGGAGACTTATGACGTTTTCTAGAAGAAAAGGGAAAAATTGATCGAAGGCAAAACACGAAAGGCTACATTGGTAAGATTTCTCTAAGTTCACACGTACGTGACATGACAGGAGAGCCCACCATTTCTAGCATTTTTTCAGTTGGACCTTTTGTGTACATAGGATTTTAGAAGCACACAGCTGGAGCGGTGGAGCTGCAGATATTCAACCTTTAAACAATCCAATTCTATAGTAACGAGAACAACAATCAGAGACTAGACCTTCAAAATGGGGCTTCGTATTGAGCATTGCCTTTCATCCAAGAGCCTTTCACCCCTGTAGTGTGCACATGACGGTCTCCGGTGGATCCATTTCGCAGCATACATTTGTCCTTTCCGTTCTCAGGCAGAATTACTACTTCTCCAGACACACCGTCGCGTCAGCTGATAAGCAGTATACCCATAATTGATAGATTGTACGCCGAGAGCTCCATTACAAGCGCCACATCTTCTTTCGATAACCTAATATGGGTGCGAATCCCTCGGCGACTTCTAATAGCTGTCCGTCTAGTACAATATGTTGCAGCATCATGCAGCCATATCACATGATAGCGGACATAGGGGATAATCGAATGTAATCTCCTTCTGCTCGCGGCATATCAGGTTGCAAATCTGGACTTGAATACCTGAAATAGCTAACCTTCCTTCTCTTGTTGATCCTTCTGATCGTGCCACTGCTAGCTCTTTTCCCCACGTAAATTCTCGGCAGTTGTGTACGTGATACCCGTTGGACCGTACTGGCGGCTTATGCAGGTAGTTCTTGGGTCTGTATATGCCGGACAAAAGTCTCCGATTGGTTGGCAATCCATTTACTGAGCTTTGTTAAAAGCATCAGCATCCTAATGCAAGTCAGGACATGAACGCCTAATTCATCAGCAATCAGCTCGCCGACGAAGTAATAGGCCTCCAAATCCAGTAGTGATATCGGCTCACGATGCTACCGCCAAATCATACAGCACAGTCCCAGTGTCGTAGCGAACCAGCACGGGCTCGCAACGACCATGCCTCACTCAACGACCGACGGCTCTATGAGCCCTGATGGAACCAGCAGTAATAGCTATGATTATATCATTGTCGGTGCAGGTATAGCAGGCTCGGCTCTAGCCTCACGCCTCTCTCAACGCCATCCCCAGCGCTCTGTATTGCTCATAGAAGCGGGCAAAGAATCCAAGGACAACCCATTAGTTCCTCAACCTTTGGTGGCGCCTATGCTGCGTGGTAGCGAGCTCGATTGGAAATATGAAAATATTCCTCAGAAGCATCTTGGGGGCCGTAAGGTCTATGAAGCCGCTGGTAAAGCGCTTGGCGGAGGATCTGTAATCAACTATGGTATACTCGGTTTCCGTTACCGTTTGAAGGACCGCGCTGACCTTTCAACGAGGCTTGTGGACTCGAGGAGATCGCAAAGACTATGAGACGTGGGTTAAGAAGTCTGGAGATTCCAAATGGAGCTATGACGGGCTGCTACCATACTTTCGTCGATCAGAGTCTCATTATGACCCAGCTCTTGACCCAAAACAACATGGGTTTGACGGCCCCATACCACTCGTCTCAACCTCTTCCACTGGGCGAGATTACCCACTAAAACCCCTACTTCAAGAAGCTTGGGCGTCAGCTGGGGTTGAGAAAATTCCAAACCCAAATGCTGGCTCGCCTCTTGGTGTTGGAGACGCTATCGAGTGTCGTTCTAATAAGGAACGTATCATAGTCACTGACGCGTATTCTATGGAGGGAATTTCCGTTCAGACGGACACCCTCGTCAGCCGGGTGGTGATAGAACAGCAAGACGGCAAGAAGGTCGCCACTGGGGTTGAGCTTGCCAATGGCAGGATTATTAACGTTCAACGTGAGGTCATCGTGTCTGCAGGAGCACTACACACCCCCAAAGTGCTATTGCTGTCCGGCATAGGACCTAAGGGAGAATTGGCACGCCACGGCATTCCTCAAAAGGTTGAATCTCCAAAGGTTGGCCAGAATCTTTTCAATCACATGAATGTGAAGCAATTCTGGAAGCTGCGGAACCCCGAAACCGGAGCTGCTGTAGGTTCGGAGAAGTGGGATAATCCTGAATATAAGGGTGCGAACCCACTGGACTTCATCGTCTGCCAGTCCGTTTCAAAGGAGGGTCTGAAGCCCGCGTTGGCAGCCGATGAGGCCGGCGTTACAGATGACCATCCACTTCTGAATGGCTCACGCTGCCATGTGGAGACCTTCATACAATATGCTGCGGTTAACAAAGAGAATCCTGCACTCAGGCCAGACGGAACACACATTCAATCCGTTGTGCTGACCATGCTGCCGACTTCTCGAGGGTCTGTGAAGCTCAAGTCTTGGAACCCGAAAGATATGCCGCTCATTGATTCGAATTCTTATGCGACCGAAGCAGACCGCCATAACATGCGTGAGGGTTTAAGAAAGGTCCAGCAAGTGTTTCTCGATACCCCTGCTGGACAGCAAATGATTGTTGAGGAGACTATGGCGAAGGAATTGATGCCTTTGAGTTCGACTTCGACAGATGATGAGGTTGATAGACGAGTGCAGCAGACAGCACAGTAAGCATGCTCCTGCGTATAAGGTGTACTCCCACATTTACTGAAAACTGCAGGTCAACATCCCACCCTGCAGGCACTGCAGCGATGGGAGATGTAGTCGACGCCGATCTCAGGGTCATGGGAGTTAAGGGTCTAAGGGTCTGCGATGCGAGCATATTCCCAGCGCCTGTTGCGGCACATCCTATGGCCGCACTTTACGCCATTGCCGAGCAGATGGCTGAGCTGATTGACTGAATTTTTTACCTCTGTAATGTAATCTGAAATATAGACACACTAGTTGCGGCAAGTCCAGTGGGATCGGCGTATGACCTGTCATCAGGCGATAGACGATCAGCCAGTTGCAATAAAGCTGGGTCGGTGGTGTGGGGACACCCGTTTACCCTGTTCATCTGCCGTCGGATGTTTTCTAGCGCTTCCAGCACTCTGGTCATAGGACTTCCCAAGGGGCGAATATAAGCGATGGAGGTGGATGTCATCGCCCCTTTACTTCATCGCCACCCTTACTCCACTTTCGTCTTAAACGGTAAACGACCATGCCGGCTATCATGCAGATGTCACTTAGGCTGTCGTGTGATGCAGTTTTGCCTTAAGACTTCTCCTCTTGAAATTGTAATTAACTTACCAAGAATATATACCTTGATATAATGAAAGACAGCTGTGGCTAAACCTCCAGCGACCAAACGTCATCATCGGGACCAAGCAAGTGTTCACCAACAAGCACTGTGAAATCACAACGCCTGATCCCGAAAAGGGTTGAATCTCAGGCCGCGAGTCGATTTCAAAAGTAACCGTATCAGACTGTTTCCGTTCTCACTACTCGAACGTCAGTAGATGGTCCTGGTGGCTCACCTTGAAGAGACTTACCATTTACTGATATGTTGCTTCCAGGGGGTCGAAGGAGAATACTTTTGTCATCTATAATTGGCTCAACGCTGGTTCCACCGATTGCCGTCTTCATCTCTTCGGATCACTGTCTTCGTCGAACTGCTATCAGCTGGCCGGCGAAGACACCCTTTGTGATACAGGCGTGGCTCAATCATTTGGCAAAGTTGGGCTGTTTCCTCGAGATTCCACCTAATGATCCAACGACACGAGCTACGCCATGCAGGGTGATGGCGCTTTGAAGGACTGGGAAAGCGTCTTGCTTCGCCTACTTCGATGATGTGGTGAAGACCAACGTGATCAGGCGTGAGTGATCTGGCAGTATTTTCCCTAATTGGAGTCATGATTGTAATTATTAACGTGCTCAGCGCCCATCTTCTTAAGCCTTTCAGTTTGGACATCACTGCCAATTGTCGCGATTATACAAAAGAACGTGGCACACCTGCTGAGTGAATGTTCTTACACTCCCAGTGCTTTGTGTCAAAACAGTGTGTCCAGGCCCCATGACTCTGGAATACAATTGAGAGAGGCTATCCCATGCTGTCCAAGCTGCGACAAGGAGAGTCCTAGCTTGCTGAAAGTCCGGGCCCAATGGCATGGCGACAAGTCTATCTTCACTGAAGGCGCCATCTTGCTGAAGAACCTTATCACTTTTGGCGAAACACCATCTCCAACAGTGGCTGGCGTAGCTAGCCCTGGTAGATGAAATGTGTGGCTAAGGTCAAGTCTCTTTCTCCAGGCTTGAGCCGGGCCACGTCCGCCAGCAGCTTCCAGGGTGGCGGCTCCATCGAATACAGGCAAGATACCCTGGTTGTCGTCTAAGAGGCCCTCGCTCTGTGTAGCTGGAAGGTACGCAGCGTTACCGCTCCGGATGAATTGCTAGTTGAGTACCTTGGCAATCATCGACTTCCCACGGTTTAAGAAAGCATGGTGCCAACGTACAAGGCACTCCGTGTTCCCAAGCGTTCGAATCTCGGCTTTCTCGGTCAGCTTTAGGCCGTTGACGCCCATCTTCTCCTCGATGATCCCTTTACTTGTGCTCGATGGCACGCAACCTGCGCGAAGTCCCAATTGAGAACGTACAGAAGGTCAAAAATGGCTACGCGAAAAGTGGAAGAGCAAGAACCCGAAAAAGGCTGCTCTTCTAAGGGCTGACCGTCACCCCCCACCAACGAATGTAGACAAGGCTGGAGCGTGGCGACCGAAGTCAGCAGTGCTATCACTGACTGCCCGAGATGCTTCTCGGTGACCGTCTGGGGAACCACTGACCCCATCTTCAGCGGATATCAATGGTCAGAGACCAAGCTTGAACACTCGAGATATTGATGCCTCCAACAGACCGGAGCATGTTTTGCCAGTTTTGGAAAGTGGCATCAAAGGGGATTTGGACTTGGCGCCCTATCGTTGACCATAAGATAAAGAAGTCCAATATTCCGAGTCAAGTTTGTATGCCGGATTCTTGCGGAGACCTAGGATGTCAAAGGCCCCTATTGGCCGGCTTAGCGGAGTGAGGAGCCCCTTCCTAAGTCCTGCGGTGTGAGCCAGAGTTTTAGGGTGGGCCGACCCGAAAGCTTCCTTGAGCTGCCAGGTCTCCGTCGGTGGGCTGGATCTTGATGCTGTGCCTCTGTGCGGGGGACAAATGCTTCTCGGGATGACACCAAGACTACAGACCATGTCTTTGGTTTAGGAAGGTTTACCAATATTTGCCCTACGCTTGAGACCAGCACTGAGCCTTGAGACCAGTTCTCGATTGTGGGCCTCTTCCTCGAAGCTCACTCTATCAGTCCACCATTCCAACCAAGTCTCACACCGTGCTCCTTCACTTGCATCTAAAAGACCAACACTAACATCAATGAGATGCGGTCTCTGATCGCAGTGCCAGAAGACTGTTGCCCCACATTTGCTGCAGAATTCTCTGAAAGTGCCTTCCGAGCTCTTATACTGCTTCAATGTACCAATATCAAAACTTAATGGGTCTCCATTTGACTGGAAGATGTTTGCTTTAGGAATAAATGCCCACGTCTGAATGTCAAAGCCCGATGCAAGCCGACACGAGCTGCAAACACAAGTCCCAGCAAGATATTTTGTGTCGTTGGCGCGTAGCCACCACTTAACGTCATCCTTGTTCTCTGGAGGACCAGAGATGTACGGCTTCTGTAGGTCAGGCCATGGTGAAGACAGCTCCTTCGAGGCTCCAGTGGGGCGAGTGATCTTGAATTGAACGCCCTTACAATGACAATATGCTTCTAGCTCCGTGTCTCCCATTAGGCCCGACGTGGATCCCTCGTAATCTGATGGTTGAACTCTCTTACTCCGATATGGAAAGCCTTCAAAAGCGGGTACATCAGAGAGCCAGGCACTTAGTCCACCATCCTTGGTATCTGGCAGGAAATGGTTACTGCGCAATTCAACGAAACCCTTTGTTTCATCAAAGATACCCGTAGGTATATCAGGTCTGGGCTCATTGAAGTCTCGAAACAACACATTGGCGCCGCAATGAGAACAGAACGAACGCGCAACCGTTTCTGAAGATCTATACTCGGCAACAGGACCCTCGAATCTTATATCCGTCGATCCTTCAGGAAGCGCGGAATATGAGGCAGCTAAGAGACCAGATTGATGGCGGCAGTCGTTGCAGTGACATATATCAAAGGGCAAGGGCAGTCTCTCCGTGGGAATACGAGCGGAGCCTGTCACTTTGCGGCACGCACAAGCAAAACGTAGCGTAGTGATGCTTTCACTCCCTCCCATAGTGAATAACGTACTCAGTGTGGCTTGCAAGTGCGGTATGGCAAGCGAGATGATGGTGGCTCGTTGGTAAACAGTAGAAAGTTTGACGTCACAGGCCACCTAATAGTCAATCCGTCCGTGAGTTGCCCACAAGGTACACATCCTTACACATTTACATATTCAAAGATACCAGCCAGCAGCCCGCTTGGAATTGGCAGTGATGGAACCTGGAGTTGTTGCTGCTGCTTATGGTGTGGAGACTGCGGCGGAAGGCGCTGTCGGGGCTGCAGTAGCCATCGCTAGATCGACCATGCCACTGAAGGCAGCATGGACCCGCATACGAACAAGCACCAACCTTCCTCGTTCTTCTCACTCACTGTCGATCATTAAGAGCAAGGCATATATCTTTGGTGGAGAAAAGACCCCTAGAGAGCCTGTCGACAACCACATCCATGTTTTCACGCTACCGTCGTCTGAGCACGACGAGATTGACTACCAGATCATACCCGCACAAGCAATCTCCGGCGATGAAGAAGTCCCTCCTCCACGTGTCGGACACACTGCTAGTGTTGTCAATGACCGTATATATATGTTCGGGGGTAGGGGAGGCAAGGCAATGAAGCCGCTCCAAGAGAATGGGCGCGTTTGGGTGTTCGACACTAGGCTCAACTTATGGAGCTCTTTAAACCCTACTGAAGGCTCACCTTACCCTGAACCTCGGTCTTACCACGCGTCAGCATCTACTGAGCATCCGTTAAGTCAACCGCCAATCCCGACCGGCCCACCGTCGGGCTCCGTAGCCTCTGCCTATTCGAAAACCACGTCAAGCCAAAAGACGGACTATACTGAAAATCCTCTTGGCACCTCGGGATCGGGCGCCGACGACCATGGAACAATCTTTGTGCATGGTGGATGCCCTTCGTCAGGTCGTGTCGCCGATGTTTGGGCCTTTGACATTGCCTCTCGGACATGGTCTCAGTATATCGATGCCCCAGGGCCAGCTCGTGGTGGCCCAAGCCTTTGCGTGGCGAAAGATCGGCTGTATCGCTATGGAGGCTTCGATGGGGAGAAAGAGCTCGGAGGCCCTATACATTTCTTGCGTCTGACGCGCGCTACATTTGACGATAAGGGTGGCAAAGGAGAGCTGGCGGTTGCTCCTCTTACAGGCCAATGGGAGAGTCTAGAACCCCCGGCCGGTGCTCCTGTTCCGGGCAATCGCAGTGTTGCTGGCTTGCAGCCAATCACTACTGGCCAAGGACGCAACTACCTATTGCTATTTCTAGGTGAAAAAGACCCAAGTTCCTCAGGTCATGACGCTGCTGGTGGATTCTGGGACGATGTCTGGTCATTCCAGCTGACACCAGATGGCATGACTGCTGCTAGTCTCAAAGATGCTACAAGACAATTAGTAGGAGCCAAGACGGCGGAAGGGACGTGGGCAAGAGTAGATATCCCAGAAGCATCATTGTCAGGTAAGACGGAGCATCCGGGCCCCCGTGGCTGGTTCGCGAGTGCGAAGGGCGAAGACCTGGATCCGCTCATCGTCTTCTTGTGGGGCGGAGTGAGAAGTGATAATACAAGAACTGGAGACGGCTGGATGCTGACTGTGCAGGAATGATATCCTGGTAGCAACCTTGATTGGGAAGAGATTCCCAACTCCAACGTTGCCCATGCCTGTACGACACCCATAACACTAAGAAAGTGACCCATATGTTTCAAGGGAATGATATTGTCTTGGAAACTCTGCTGCATCTATATATGCCGCAACCAGATTTTAGTAAAGGATAGACCAACTGCAAGGTTACTTCTTCGACGTGCTCATATATCTAATCCATCATAAGCTCAAGTACGTCCAATTGCGCTCATCATAGATATTCTCTCCATAATTCCGCCTAAGAGTCCAATCAGGCATGCTACACTTTTAGCCCTATCATTATGCAGTTATGTCACCCATTAGAAGCTTCAGAGGCCTGGAGGATGAGAAGGCGTGACCGGGCCTATACCATAAAAACAGTCCAGAAGAAAGGCACTACTCCATTCTTCACAGACGCGGCGAAACAGGTTCTCGATAGGGCAAGAGCGGACGACATCTTTCAAGTCTACTCTGCGGATTTTTCGGAATTCCTGATATGCTCGTCTCAAGAACTTCAGCATACCTGGGCCCTAGACAGCATTTACCTATTCTTATCCTGTTATGTACATTTTTGTATCCTTTCCACACTCATTCGCTTTTCGACCAACTGGGCCTTCTCCTACGAGTTCGTTGGCTATATGTGATAGCGAGGAGCACAGCCAACATGACAAAAACTGGTGCGTCCATGCGGGTAAGCTCTGACCGTCTGAATTGGGTTCCGGCATCGATGTGGGTAGGGTCTAATGTAGCCAGTCACCACAACAATTGTCCACCAAGAACCGTACTCCTGCTCCGAAACTTTCCCCCGAACATCTCCATCATGCCCGGAGTGCACCAATCAGCGATGTAGGGACACCCAGCTCTGGCTTCCTCACTCCACCCGTATCCGGTCCGCGTTCCATGAGTCCTCCGCCTCGAGAGGAATCCGATGATTATCTGAACGCTCACAGTCATGGAAAGCGCAAAAAGCGGGCTGGAAGACAATCAAGACACCACCGGAATACCGTGGAGGAGGCAGAAGTCCAAGGTCTTGCTCTACGGTCACCAAAGTCTACCGCTAGATCGATTGGTGTCAGAAGTGATTCTTGTAGTGCCTCGAGCATCGCCACTAATGGCGAGAGCGTCTCTGATGCCCCTTTTCCCCCTAAGAGCATGGAGCAGCTGAAGCTCAATACCAATATTCCCTTGAATCATCAGGATACTTCTGAGTTTGAGACGGTTCGTGTGCCAACGTGGTCAACATTTGATGTCCCTGGGAGGGAGAATAGAGATGTGGAGTCACCCGCCGTGAATGCTCTTCGCTCACTTAGCCAGCCGTTGACGCCAGACACCGGATCTCGAACCTTACGACGGATGTCTACTGCTCTCGCTGCAACTTTAGGATTCCTGACGCCAGGGAAAGACTCAATGGACACGTCCAAAACAGCTTGCAAACGCTCAACGGCATCGCGAGAGGAAAGTCAACACCGTAACAACTTTTCTGAAAGAAGCTGCCCTAGTAGACGTACAACCTTCAAAGGAACCAAAAGTGCGACATCCACGCTTGAAACACCAGCTACAATAACATTGCGGAAAGCCAGCAATATGTTCACGCCCTCCACAGTCACCAGCTCGCTCAGTGCATCAATTTTCAATAGAGACGCCTACAAGCCGGACCCCCATGCTCCTTCGGCCGAGCTACTTGCCTTCTATGCTACGCCAGTAGTTTCACGCGAAAGGCCTCGGCGTCTCAGTGGACCTTCTCCTGAAATCTCCAATTCGTCGTCGAGCGTACAGAGAGACACGTCTTGGAATCAGGACGCGTTTTCACGTTCAGAGATTAAGAAATCAACCTCAGTGGCCCAGTTCAATGACATTGATTGCTACAGTTCTCCAGCAGAAAGTACTCTGACTTTCACGGATGTCCATACTGCACCCGGATCGTTTGCGGTAGAATCAAGGTCGAGGAAAACATCTATCTCGTTTTCAGAACCCTTTCGGCGTATTAGTGTTGTCCATTTCCGGTCTCGTAACAGCGTCCACGAGGTTATCTGGAGGGAAGATGAGGCCACCAGTGGCAGCAGCTTTGCCAGCGACTCATCGAGTCCTCCAAATCAGGAGTCGCGTGCAAAGTCTCCCACGCTGTGCCCGCAAGGCCATAGCGCTTCTATTCTAGTAGAACAGAGAGATGGCGCCAGCCTTCGGATTACTTCGTTCCCTAATAAAAGTGAGATCAACCCGGAGGAAAGCCTGTTTCAGTGGTCGTGGAGTGGGCCGCCGGCTTCTGCCAAGAACGTCAAACCTACGGAAACTTCGACAAATGAACGGTCTGAAGACGCAGTCCCAAAAGGCGGCACCAATGGCGCTCCTACTAACCGGCGGAGTTCCTTTTCCCCCCTATGTAGCAAGCCCTCCGCCTCCGAGCTACGTGAAGCCCGATCCGTCGGGCAACTTTGTAAACGCAGCTCGACATCTGAATGGCGGGAAGTCCTTGAGGTCTCAGAGGGCCCTGTATTTAACCATAGCCCGCATCCCCAAGAGCAAAACAATACATACTTCGCTGGGACTGGTGCAGGTATACCAAGGATGCCAACTTTCGGCACTGTTATCACGGCTACGGGAGCTGAGCAAGTGCATGGGACTTTTGCTGGACGGAAGACGAACCCTCCTACACATACACTACCCAGGGCTGGACCAAGGGGCAGCGCTGGTTCGAGTATTGGCGCAAGTACTCATGTAAGGATTCTGCCAATGAATGGATAATAGGCCTGAGTCAATAATCTTACCCTTGTGTATTCAGGCAGACTCTAAGCATCAGATGAATTGATTTCTAAGGTGGTGACATCATTTGCGTTAAGATCTGACCCCGTCAACTAATCTACTACTGCCAAACCAGGTAATACGTGGTCGTAGCTTCATTCATCACTTCGAGAGTCAGGGTAATCTCTATCGCAATGGGTTTACAAGGAAAGACCTGTGCCACTATGTGTGCTTGCACTGCGTAGATCAGCTCTAGCCGCAAAACGGCTTGAGAGTAACTCTCTTCAACCTTGGCTTATAAATAGTCATAGTCCACTGGCTCTGTGTGTGCACTTTCTCGGTTTTGAGTCGCGTGGAGCTTGATCTCCCGGATGAACAGGCCACTCATAAGGCCTAAGAAGGCCAAGCCTACTAAGGTCAAGAAGACTGCCTGTAAAGCGAGCATATAACTCTCTTTCGCAACGAGCTGATCCGGTGGTGGCAGAAGCTGTATCGCATCTAGACTATCACGAATCATTCCAATCAACTTGGCCGCATTTTCTCTCTGACCAAACTTCGACCACAGTTGTCCCTTTAGCACGTTTTGAAAAACTGTAGAGGCAATGGCGACGCCGATGACAGAGCCAGTCGATCGGAAAGCATAAGATAATGAAATCGCAAGGGATTGTTCTTCATAGGCTACCGCATTTGAAAGTGCAAGAAGAGTCACTGTGACCATACCACCCATTGCGATGCCGGCGATGCCAAAGAAAATCATCGTCGTCCAGACAGGCGTTGACAAGCTTACTGTCGCTGTCAGCACCGTAGCCAGAACCATCAGAAGTAACAGTGCCATATTGAGCCACCAGTATCTCCCTGTTCTGCTGGTGATGAATCCCGCTCCCAATGAACCCACGGCCGTAGTGATGCTGAAAGGAATGAGTGAAGCGCCAGCAGTGGTGGCTGAAAGACCTCGAACACGGAAGAAGATGACGAGGTAAAAATAGAGGGCATAGGCAATCATGATGGAGAACCAGTTAGTTAAACATGCACAGGCTACTGTGCGATTGAGTATCAGGCTGATAGGAACAATCGGTTCCCGTGCTACCTTTTCTTCTACAGCGATGAATGCACCGAGGAGGAGGGCGGATACTGGGAGTGCAGTCAGGACCAGAGGATGATTCCATGGGACTAAGTTACCACCCGAGTTGACGCCTGTCAAGAAAAGGACCAGTGTCGTCACTAAGAGCGAAGATCCGAGGAAGTCCACGCGCTTGATCAGTGACTTTCCGGCCAGTACCTTCGGTTTCTCAACGTGAATGCAGATCATGACCACAGAGGCTACCGTCAGTGGGAGTTGTACTAGGAAGGCGAGCCTCCAGTCCCAGGTGTCATTGAAGAATCCACCAAAGACTCCCCCAAGGCCGTTTCCTAGACCCCAGAATAGGCTACCGATCCCCTGCCACAAACCACGCTTACGGGGCGGAATCAGATCACTAGCAATGATGGTCGAAATGGTGTTCAGGCCTCCTCCGCCCAATCCAGATAATGCTCGACCCACTATGACTGTTGACGGGCCCTGAGCAAGGCCGCATATTAGATTACCTGCAGCGAATAGAAAATTGCTGAGCAGCAGTCCGTTCCGGCGCGAATATATGTCTGTCAATTTCCCTGCCAAAGGTTGTGTTGCTGCCGTTGCTACGAGATACGCAGTTGCGAGCCATGCGAGAAGCGGTAGAGAGTCAAACTCAGTAGCAATGGACGATCCAAGCGTGGCAATAAGACTTGCGTCTGAATGAAATTAGCAGCTTTCACTACCACAATATAGTAATTGTTCGCGCTGGGCTCTCAAAGTCAAGCAAGCAAAACTCCAAGGCATACCGAGACCTGCACAGAATGTTCCTATCCATACGCTTGTCATAATCCATCTTAGCTTAGCAGTGCTGATTTCATCACTGATGGCTTGTGGGGAGAGTTCGTCGGTTGTGGTATATTTCTGTACACATGAAGCTGTGCACTTTGGGAGCAAGGGACTTCGTTCATCGTCGGCTTTGGGAGTGTCAGGCGAATTTGGATGTTGGCTGGTCACCTCATGCATGGCAAGAAAATATGCTTGAGCGACCTGTCTCCAAAGCAGAAACGTAAAACGCAGTCGCAAGATTGTTGACAATGTTTACATATTTGTTTCCTTCTTGACGGCTTTGGCATATTTGAGGTGAAATAACTGGAATGTGCATCATGCATGCTCTGTCATGATGTTTAGAATTATTCCCTCGCCTTAGAGTATCCTAATATGGCGTAGTGGAGGTGTCAAAGCCTGGGGGTGCATTATGCATGAGGTGTCATGATGTCTGGTACTTCATCCCTACGACTTAGAATCTCCTAATACGACATGATCAACGCAGAGATGGTGGGCCCTGCATTGCCGCATGCTGGAGCAGCTCGGCTACACTTTCATCACTGACAGTCTCCATCTACGAGCCATGACATGCGCAATCTTGCTCTATATGCGACAATTGCTGCAGTCGAGGCGCAAATTTCGTCCATTGATTTGCCAAACGTAGCTTGCAAATGAACTAGATTCAGCCCCCAAGGACTGATGCCGCTTTACGAAGCTGCATATTATTGATGTAAGATACTGTATATCGGATATGATCCTTGTCATACACCACTAATATACATCTAACGGCCATCAATATTCGTTACGATCAATGTCGCCGTCATAGATCGCCCCAACATGGACATCGCCACTACCTAAGGTATGCACACTGCCGCTAACGATGTTGCCGCCACTAGTATCACCGCCCTTTAATATCACCTCCATCAATATTACCACCACTTTTGATTCCTTGGCTTGCGAGCCGCCTGGGGCACAGTCCTGTATCACCAATAGCAAGATATTGGCCATGGTGAGGTTCACTGATAGATGAGAGCGAGACCTATTGGTAGGCGCGAGGTAGTCTATATGGATGGGAAAACTACTTTATAGGTCAGTCGGTTTATAAACCTTCAGTCTATCAAATTTGCAAGTTTTGTATTTCAGCTAGAGCAACTGCATCCATTATCACCAAAGTGTGCGTGTATTTTCATTCACCTCAATCACACAATGCCAGTCCCTATCTGCTCTATGGCAGTACCATTTTGGCCCCTTCAGGCTAGAAAATATTCGTATTAAAACCCAACAACGCCTACCCAAGCAGCTCACAACCACAGAACCGCCGAACCAAGCTCCAATTCGCTCGCTCTTCTTACTCTTCCCACCTTGCAAAATCACACCCAGGGCATGTTCCCAAGACGTCACCATTCTCAAACCCACCCGTCCCTTACCCCTGCAACACCTCCATCACCCACCCA
>NAPT01000146.1:0-52954 GCA_002927785.1 Cladonia uncialis | reverse complement strand
GGGGAGGAGTGGGAGTTTGGTTTATCATCCGGGGTTGCATGGGGTTAGGGAGGATTTGCCGGCTGTGATGGTTGTGGATACGGAGGAAGGGGAGGTGGAAGCGGAAGCGGAAGCGGAAAATGGGGTGTTTGAGAAGGTGGGGATGACGAAGACAGCGAGGCCACCGGTTGAGTTGATGGAGGGGTACTGATGGGAGTGATATTGATTGGATCGGAATAGAAAAGTTTGAAGGAGAGACGGGTGGGGTTATGGAAGGGTAGATTGGTTTAGCACGGCGTTGAAGGGATAAGCTGAGAGTGTGAGCTCCAGCCATAGCGATACATTCGCTTGATTACGGTGTATTGTCTGCCCAATGTAGGTACTCTACGCTTGAGTAGATTTTTAATCTCTAGTTGGCATATCGTGCTAGAAAGACTCGCGCTCGGGGTTCCTCTCATTCAAAGTACGTCTGTATGCACCTTTCCTGCTTTCCCTTGTTCATAGAAGTCCTGTGGGTGTTCGTCCGTGTCTTCCTTCTTTTCCTTGCACTGAAGCATGTTCCTTGTCCACTCGACATGTCTTGGGTGCAAGCTAGTGCCACGCTTATCGAGCTGTTCATCATGTTTAGTATATGGGGCTCGGAATGAAAGCACCAGCTGGGCGGTGTCCCCTTCAAGAGAATGAACAGCAAGTCATTAGCTGAATGCTACCCTAAGAGCAGTTGCGATCTGTGTATCGCTGTTACATTGGCAGGCTTCAAAGGCTCTGATAATTAGGACGCTGGTCTGAGCAGAAGGACGAGGTGGTAAGAGGTTGAAGACTGCGACATGCTTTAAGGGTATGGCCCGGCCGCACAGGGGTAGCCCCCTACAAGCCTGATGTGGCTCCACAGCGGTGAAAGTATCTGCACTCCGCTCGCTATAAAGGGGTACTTCAATCTTCTGAGACCCGAAACCTGCATACTTTCGGGAGCTTGCAGGTGAGCTGCTGATGAAAGGTGCACAGGACTGTTTGTTTCAGCATCATCTCTGCTGGGTTTGTATCCTCGTTAGGCAGGAATTAAAGGGGCTGGTCAGCCCTGGTTGAAACCTAGCAAAGCTGAAGGGAGCGTTCGCAGAATCTCTGGAGAGTTCCTGCTCCCAGACATGGCTTAAAAAGATTCCGAATCGGAAGAAAAGATGGACCAAGCTCGGTGACATGACAGATTACCCATTGTTGGGCCACTAAATATGACTCACTGATCCACCCCAATCAGCGTGATGCTGCTGACAGCCTGTGATAAGGCCTCATTGGTGCTATGGGTGACGCCGTCGATGCGAAAACTACACATGCTGCCATCCCGCAGAGGCCGCAAATCATTGGCTCGGCCAGCTGCGTATTGTTATCCATGTACACGTCTCCAGGGCTTACTAGCATGCGGACAGCTTACTTCGGGGACGAGTAGCCCACGGTCATACCGACTCCTTTGTTTCAGTGGTGGCTATGTCAATGACGATGACTAACTTACGACAGAACGTGACAGAACGCTTCGTGGGATTGCTCGGCTTTCTCGTACGGTAAAGCAGAACCTAGCACAGGCGAGTCACGAATACAAGCCTGAAACCCTCGCTGACAGGCTAATATATTCCGAACACTGAGTCTGCCTTGAGCAGTAGCTATTCAACGCTTCCCCGGCTTCTCACAGTGGTCCTAGTCTGTGATAGGTCGTCTTTCTGCCGACTCAAACCATTTGTGCTTCCAAGCCAGCCTATGGTATCACAAGCACCAGCCTCGCTCCTCAAGATCGTCTAGGTGATGGCCAACATCGAAGATTGTAATTGACTTGGCAAGTAGAGAGCTTCCTTGGCAATCCCTCACCCGTACGTCAAGGACACCCCACGCTATTGTTGGTAGGGGGAATTGTAGGCACGCATACAGGAAACAAGATAATGCAAGGCATTGCTGTCTTGATGGGGCTGTTTCAGATATATAATTCGGAGAAAAACTTCGAGAAAGGAAGGCGAGAATTAATCACTCATACGATTGGAGACTAGCTTGGATCTAGCGCATAAGGGCTAAGGAGAGGTACATGTCGAGAAAGAATTTTTTTATATCGCAACGGTGATTGCCTAGACCGTTCTGTACCTCGTAAGCATCGCTATGAGTCACCTCTTAGCAGCGTCGTTTTACACTCTTGGCTCCGAGTTTGTGTGATTGGCGAACATTTTCCAGGGCAAGAGCAAGCTCTGAGCCTTGACAAACAATGGCCATATATTGGTTGGACTGTAAGCAGTGGAAAACACTGGGTTGGACAGTGCTACGTATTAGTTTAAAGTGAGCTGAAGCATGATTTACTACTGCGCACGCTATGACCTTCTAATAGTCGTGAATGTACCTTGCGCAAGGGGAAAAAATTAAAAGTGGGACCAGAATAGATGAGACACCCCTGAAAAAGTTCCTCACAACCCTTTGCAGACACAAGAAATCATAAATAAGAAAACCTGCATCATCATAAGTCTCATTAAGTGGCAAACCATCCAATGCACCTTTTCATATCGTTTTGTCATTGAGCTCAGCCACTGCCTAACCCCTTTCCAGCCGGTGGCAAAAAATGTATAAGTCCAGGATCTCGCCACCTTTGTCTATCCGGCCATAGAGGTATGCATCGCAGCCTCTCTATTCTCGTTTCAGCTTCCCCCTGCTTGCTGTGTTGGTCCATGGTTTTTGGTGTGTTGGTGTTGTATCGGAGTAGGCCGGTTCAAATTTTTTCAGCTTACGTGCTCATCCTGGGCTTATTTTCTTTCCCCCCAAACCATCCGAACATATCATTTACCTGGTTTCTCCTCGAAAAGCAACTGGTGATTTCCCATCGTCAGATGATGGAGGAGTTGGAAGACCATGCGTAGGTTTGAGTTCTCGATAAATTTCTAGAGGCATGATCCCTACTTCCCAGAGATACTCGTTGAGTGCGAAGTCTTGTCTGAGGACATGGTGCTCATATCCGTGGTGATGGTTGATATGACTCATGCGGTCCCGAAAGCAGAGGTTACCGCTTGCTGCACGAAATTCCGCTCCGCAGAAGTAGCAGCGGCAATGCTTTGGTGGATGAACTTGTACGGGTTTTCCTCCGCGTCTTGGCTTCTTCATTAAATGTGTCAAGCTATGTTCCTCCCATTTCTTTTTGTGGTTGATGTTGAATTCCTTATGGCAGTTAAGGACACGGAAGGGACAACGAAGGATACCCGAGCGCCACGGTTCATGGGAGGTCATATCGTGTTCATCCGGGTCTCTACCACCCATACCAGTCGACACTGACTCTTTAGCGCATGAGCTAAGAGTTCTGGAGAGGGCTGAAAGGGAGCTGCTCTTGGTGGAGTCATCCTGTTGGACCAGCAAGGATGTTTCTATGCTCCCTGTTTTTGCTCCGGAAGAGCTTCGAAGAGGGCCGGATATGGCAAAGTGTGACTGAGCCGCCTGCATGGAGACTATCTTTGACTCGTCCTGCTTTCTCATGTAGTCATCCATGACGGATGCAGTGGGCCCGGTGGCCGGATGGAGATCTCTCCCCGTGGAAGCCACTATGAGCATGAGCAAGAGAGTCTACTACAGTCATGATTATGGTTCTTACTTTGTCCGCTTTTGGATGCAGGAATGTTTGACAGTGGTGTACCTTGGACCTCGCAGAGACTCTCAGGGGCCACGGATACGATAATGGCTCCAGAGGGATCCTCGTCTTGGTCTGCCTTTGAGCTTGAGGTTGTAGCTGTCAACAGTCGATCGCATTCTACAAGTCAGAGGGAACGATGAAAAAAAGCGCTGGCGGATGATTATGGATGACTGCCAGAGATGTTGGGTCGATGTGAAATGGGAGAGTAAGGTAGATAGGGAGACCGGACTTGGCGCCAAACACCCCTGGAAAGTTGGCAGCGTCCGATCATGTACACCCCTAAGCACTACGAGCAGCTTGTGATCCAATTGGGATGTCATTCGGAGCTCCAAGGACACAAAGACAGCAATGCTAATGCAGTCAGCTTGTCATTTGGATCTTTGAACAGCTTTAAAAGCCTATCAGAGAACTCGGAAGTGTGATGAAACATCTATCCGGACGCCAGCTACATCGACCTTCCTTGTCTTGCCTTAGGGGCAACCAAGTAGTAGGTCTGTGCATACCAATTCTTTATGTAATGGCGCTTGGAGTGCGTATCATAAGTCAAATACCTGGGGAAGGGGGTGTAAACACCACCGCTGATTATTACCTCGTTCGGGAGCTGTTGGAGATGGAAAAACGTGCCGCCGGCAGCTTCCGGCCCCAGTTCCAACGGGGCCCACAGTGGGATTGTACTGGTGTAAATATAAGGTCTGATGGGCCTCCAGCAAATTCCATCGTCTGGAGTTAGCCTCAAAGTGCGGTTCGGTTCATTCCTGGGATCATGCAGGACCAAAAGTCAGCTGCAGCTCTTTCCGGCATTTGAGGCTCGGCCTTCCTGGCGGAAATGGTGAAGGCATTGAGGGGGATTGGTATCCAAAATGGTTTTTCCAAGAATGCCATTCCACCAAGCCCATCCTCCCTGAGCGCGTACATTGCTTGTTCGCCAGCGGTACATTTTTGTGGAGACGTTGTTTGAATTAGGTAAGGTTGCAGTGTGCTGAAGCTCCGAAAAGCGGGAGGAACGGTTAGCAGCCTTTCACCACCAGCGCGAGGGACCCTCATTCACGGATCTGGCTCGTTCCTGCAGACCACTTTCAGCTGAGATCCTGCTATCAAGGTAAGGTACCAAAGCGGCGGGCTTCCAGCAGCCTGGTAACTCGTGGGGTCTTCGCGCTTGCAATGACGAGGCTACGGGATATTTTGGCAACTTCAAGTCAGGCACATCGTTTTCATTCCCTTCTATAAAGCTATCTGTCTCCCAAAACCCGTAGGCTTGTACAGCAGATTCGCGAAGTATCAAGCTCTTCTAATACCATCAACAGTCCCAGAAGCATTTGTAGCAAATGTGCGAAACATCAAACCCGTCAGAAGTGCGAAACAAGCGTCCACCAATTGCAGCAACGTGCTCAAACAAACTCAACGAAATCTTGATACTCTGCAATAAAAGCTGGATCGAATTCATACACCCAAGCCGGCTGCCCAGGTTTGATTACCGGCACTCCTGTCTCAGCCTTATTCTCCACATCCGACGACGCTTGGAGCGCTTGATCGCTTTCTTTGCTAGTCTTCACTCTCTTCGCCACCGGAGCAGTAAGCATCACGTCTTCCTTGTCTGAAGCAGAGAACACTTTGCGCTTCCGCGGTGGCTCAATTGGCTTATCATGACTGTCGGTAGAGAGGCATGATCCCCCCAAGGCATGCGACTTCTCTGAAGCCACTACGCCGTGTATGGGCCGCTCATAGAAGGTTTGGAATTGATGGTCGCTTTGCAAATTCGTCGAGGTATTGGCAGCTTCAGCCTGGGAGTCATTTTGTATGGCTACCGAGTCGCTGAACCCAATCATGGCATCTTCGAGATCGGCTTTATCCTTGTCAGATGGAGAAAGGTCAAAGTCTTCCAAGGAATTATTCTTGTAGGGAGTCTCATCCATTGGAATGTTCTCGCCTAGAAGGGCCGAGAGAGATGGCAGATCAGATTGCCAATCACTGCCATAGTCTGTTGACCTGTCATGTTGCGACGGTCCATGATGTCTGTCCTGTGACGCTGAAAGTACAGATGCAGAGGGAAGATCACCCATCCAAGTACTATCAACAGCAGGGCCGTCCATTCGATTACCATCAGAGGGAAGACCGCCCATCCAATTACTATCAGCAGGAACACCACCCATGTGATCACGGCCGTGAGGAAGACCACCCATCCTGCAACCCGTGGATGGCTTATCATTGGAGTCCTCGATTGCTGCAACTTTGTTGAGGAAAAAGGTCTTGGACTGATCCCAACCTTTGAACTCAGAAGTCGGTTTTGTACGTGGTATCAGAGGGGTGGACGAGCCTTTTGTCACGCTCTCGTGAAGTTGGCTCAATTTTCTGAAATCTTCAGGTCGATGATCAGCATATCTATCTCTTCCATTTGTGAGATCCACAGCCTCAATCTTGGCCGCGTTGCCGGGCCCAGGGGTTTTCGATTTTGGATTCTTTCTTCTCGCTGCTACGATTGTATCCGAACTTGTTTTGGCAGTAAGGCTGGACGGAACTACTAGCGACGAGGCAGAGACGAATGAATTCTTTGGAGGCTTCGGTGCTTTATCGACGCCTTCCCGGCAACACAGGTGCTTACAACTAAGCACAATGTGAGTTTGAAGCTAAAGATCATGTTTTGCCACTTACGCATTTTTGTCTCTGCACTTATGATTACACGCCCATTTTCCATTCTCGAGCTTCTCCGGGTTCCAAGCCGTTTGTTCCGTATCAGCTTGCTTCTTATCTCTTGCTTTTGGCAACGTATGTTCTGGCAGGGAGACTACGGAATCTACGTCGCGAAAGCCTATATCATCGACTGAGGCCGCCATTAGCAACCTCTGTTAATTCACTAACTTCTTGCCAAGATTAGACTTTTCTTACAAGCATCCATCATATCTTGGTCGTTAAGACTTTCATCCTCGAACTCGTCATCTCGAAGTGTCTGTGGACTATCATCGACTGAATTGTCGTGCTTCTCGATCCTACCTCCGCTGGGCTTTTGGCCGTGCTGTGCACCTGCTATCTGATACTGTTGGCGCTCTGCTGGAGAAGAGGGGAATAGATAAGCCGGTAATTCGGGCCTCAGCTCTGCACTCCGCATTGTCCCAGCAATTTCATCACACATGACATGGCAGGTAACATACTGCATATGGCTGAGTAACTCCGCAGAAAACAGGATGTCTGGACTCTTGTTGAGCTTGCTTGCGCTAATTCGCCTGAAATCCACCAGGAATTGGTCGGATCTTTCCGTCAGCAGGCATATGTACACGGGCTTTCGACGGAAGAATGTTGGAATCTTGTCATTGATGAAGCCGACCTCAGCCTTGATCTTGATAACGACAGGCCGCCCTTTCTTCGATTCTTTACCCATCATCTTCACAGATACACGCAATTTAGGAAAATCCTTGAGATTTGCTAACATTTTGTTGCCGAATGGCGGATTTTTGCTCAACAGCATCTCAATGCGATGGGGTTCCGCAGCCTCTAGGGCCTCAATAGTATTAATACCTCCAGTTGCGAGCTTTCGAATAGCCACCAGGCCAATCTGTGAGATCTGCTTCATCTGGAGCGGCGAATTGTCCCAGACCCTCGCACCGAAGCTCCTCGCGAGTTCTAGAGCGTTGCGTACCGTCACGGCATCTTGCAAGTGGATTTGGCAATCGATAATGCAGCGTATCAGCCGATGAATGGAGTCAAATATAAGGGCCTTGTCTTGGTTGAATTGCCTCTTATGCTTGGAATACTGTTCGTCAATTGGGTATTCCACTCCACCGAGCTCGGATTGAATGATGAGGCTCCTTTTGTGTGCGTGCATGGCTAAGTCGACTTTGATGGGAAATTTGATGCCATTCGATCTATTGATCTCCTTATACAGTTTCTTTTCGTTCGCCCGAAGGCGTACGTTATTGAATTCCTCGGCTTGAACTAGGATCGAAAGCTAGATTCATTAGTAAGGATTCCTTAAAATACCACAACGACCTTACAATTTCAGACATTTTCGCATGAGGTTCCAATTGCAAGATCCTTTGCATAGTGGCGAACTCGACATAATATCTCGCCATTGCGTCACCAAAGTTGGTCGCCTTGATCTTACCATTCAATGAAGAGATGAGCTGGGTATCTTCAAGAAGTGCAATATCTTTTCTACAGATACGCTCAATTCTGTCATCCAGGTTTTGTCGCACAGCGTCGCCATCGAGTTTATAGTGATCAGGGTTCTGGCCAAGCCGAACATAGAGGAAAGTCCCACAAAGCCATCTCATCGCCGTATGTAGATCGTAGATCGTCCCAAGACCAATTTCTGCATTCAAGTGGTCGAGTAAATTCAGATGAAGACAGCTTTCTAGTAATTCCTCGCCCGACACTAATTTTTCATATTTTTTGATCTTGTCTTGCCTTGTGATAATCACAGCAACAGCAGTAGTGTCGAATTGAGGACGTCCTGCACGCCCGAGCATTTGCATGATCTCAAGGTCTGCATACTCCTTGATACCGTCGTCCTGGAAGCTCACGGTGTTCTTGATAATGACCATGTGACAAGGCAGGTTGACTCCTACTGCTAAAGTAGAGGTGCAGCAGATGACATTGATTTGTCCTTCGAGGAAGCCTGTCTCAACTGCATGCCTGTCGGAGCCATCAAGGCCAGCATGATGAAACGCGACAGCAGACGTCAGTGTATTCTTCAGCTCAGGATCCTGTACCATGATCCTTTGAGTAGGACCTTCCCAGTATCGGTCTCGCGGGCCTTTACTATTCCATACCTTGGCGAGGATCTTTGCTGTGTCAAGAGCAGATTTTCTTGTGATGCAGAAGACCATTATTGGCTTCCTATGCGAGTACTTGGCAATAATCGAAGGTAGTTGTGGATTACAAGTACTTTCAAAAGCGAAGTCATTTCCTTTGAAGGGCAACCCAACGACATGCTTCTGGAGCTTGACTGGTCTAAACTCCTCCCCAAATACTTCCCGTGGTGCTGGTGAGTGCTGGGTGTTGGGATCCTTACCCAGCCAAGTCGCGATGTCATTTGAGTTGGGCACCGTTGCGCTTAAGGCCACGAAGCGTACGTTTGAACCGACTGACTTCATTCGGGAGACCACAGCTTCGAGAGTGGCACCTCTAGAGTCTTTGAGAATATGCACCTCGTCTATCAAGAAAAGCTTTACCATCTGCATGAGCTTGAGGTGATCCTTCCATTTCCGAGTCATGCTGTCCCACTTCTCTGGGGTCGTAATAACGATACTAGCGCTTTGTACACTTCGCAAGTGACCGTGGTCGGTATCTCCAGTAAGCTCAGCGCACCGCAAGTCCAACGCAGCAAATTTGGATTGCCAATCTCTTTGTCTCTCAGAACAAAGTGATTTCGTTGGTGCCATGTATACGATCTTGTACTGGTCACTCTTGAAGCCTGAGATGAGACGACAGATTGCCAGCTCCAATATAGCCGTCTTCCCGCCACCAGTTGGTGCAGACACAACCAGATTGTCATCGGATTTGTAAGCCGTTGGGAAGCATTTGGATTGAATGGCATTGAAGACTGGATGGCGAAAGACAGATCGAAGACGATCTGGCAATTCATTCAGTGAAACGAGCTGGACGCCTTGAATGGTTGGTGGAGCGTGATCAAGATCGGTTTGACGCTGAATTTGAGGTCTATCTGGCGGAGAGGAGACCAAATGGGGAAATTTTGGTGGTCTTAACTCGTGAGAATGGTTATCTGTTGTTCTGCGGCTAGCCCCCAGATAGTGCTGAGGGGTAGGAAACTGCGTAGATGACTGTTCACGCTTTTTCGGGAGGGCATGCTGGTGTTGTTGGTTTATACGCTGTCGACTGACCGCAAAGGAAGGACTCGACTGCAAAGTATCGATAGGAGAGGAGCTCGCCTGTATCTGGCCTGGCGGAGTTCGTACATATCGAGCTAAATACAATCAATATGAGCGTCCTATTCTGCTAGGAGAGTACATAAGTGGCTTACATGTTTGTGTTTTGAGATCTTTTGGAGAGGGTAAGACTGGCAGGCGTCAGCAACCGACTGTCCACACGTGACTCTGGAACACTGACCGCTGGCTTTCTTGCGGTGAGGCAATCGTTGCACAAGCGGGTGTGAATTCGAGAACGCCGCTGGTGCTATATGGTCAGGCAATGAGATACGTCCAAGAGGTCTTGGTGGTGAGATGCTGAGACTGCTGCCAGTCTGCCAATCATTGTGGGCTGGAGGCTGAGGTTTAGCCAATAATGCTCGATCTGAGTACCTGTTAGCAGGTAATACTTTTAGCTAGGCCCTTTCACAGTCACCGTAGACATCGAGACCATTGTTACTGTCAGAGACCTGAGTATGAGCAGAAATAGGCGCTAGTAGTCTTGAGTTGTGCAAGTCAGAGATAGCATTCTGACGAGAGGTCGATGCTGGCGTCTGTCTTGGATTGAGCAACCGCTCAGCTCGAGCATGGTACGTGTGTGGGAGTGGCTTTGGATATGGTACAGAGGGTTGCTCAAATTCGTTCTCTTCGTCATCATAGATGTCTTGAAGGACTGCTTGAACATCCATTCCAGTGTTGTCCATAACCGCAATTATAGATTAGCAATTGACGTTCATTAAAAGCTTCGTAATGCAGGCAAGCATAATAGGCAAGCAGCAGCCTCGTTCCACGGACACGATGGAGAAGGAAGAGAACGAGAGACGTCTGCGTTGGTACCACTAGCGGAACTGGATCCCTTAGCGGGTCAATTTCATCTGTTTCTCGCTTCTGGTAAGACAGCTCGCAATAAATATTATGCATTTAACTACTTTATAATCATGGCCATCATCTGCCAAGTGGAAAATTGCCACTTTTCCAAGGGCAGCATCGCTCATGAATCGGTGCGCTGGGTGGGGAAGACCGGATGCCTTGAACACGAATAGCGCCAACCACCGTAATGCACATGCATCCGCCAACCCCCTAGGTATGAACATGAATCACTTCGCCCGCTTTTCTAAAATGTTCAAATGACTTCGTAATATGTACTTCCAGGTAGTCCCGGTACTGACAAGGTACAACTAGGAAAGATTTCCCTACTCATCTCGATGTTTCGTGCCAAAGTATCCTCGTGACGGACCGACTCGGGAGTGATGACCTTTCGGTGAGCCAGGTCGGGATGTGGATAGCCCTTCGACCTTTAATGGCGTCGTAGGGAGTTTAAGGGGCGGATCATTCTCGTTAGAATTTTGCCTGTCTATGGTTGTTTTCTCGTAGTCATGAATGCGTATTGGTGGCGGCCGCGATTCCCTTCGGTGAGTGCTATTGTAAAGGTAGGTTGAGAAAAGAACAATTGATGTTCCAATCAAGAACTTTACCGATGACGTTAGCTGTGACACAAGTTTAGTATTCGAAGACTTACATTCGTTGTAACAGCAAAATCAAAGAACCAGACACTAACACAGAGGCTGACGAGGATGCTGATACCCATAGCAAAGCTCTTGGCAATATTGTCGGCGTATTTGATGCACAAAGACACCACCACGCCCCCAAGCGACTGAACAACAATCGTAAGCCAGACCAGCCAATTGTAGCCGACAAAGAACCCATGCTGGGCAATCTCCTCGCCGTCAACAAACATCACTCCGACAAACAATGCTGGAAAAAGCGAGTAAAACGCCAGCTGCACGTTCCTGATCCATAGTGATGCTTGCGTATTCGAATCTTTCAGGATCTTCTCAAAGTAGACCGATGCTGCCGCGGACACAATGCAGCCACCAATGGCAGCGGCAACTCCGAGGACCGCATTTGTTTCCGGATTGATCAATCCTTCATCCTCTGCGATTCCCTCATAAGTTGCAGAGCGCTTATATAATGGGGCCGCTGCAGCACGGTGAAAGTGCGTCCAGGCTTCGAGCGAGCGCGGCCAATGAAAGCTGGAAGTTTTAGTTGCAAATGGTGCAATCCCAGCATGATTGGCGGGTATCTGCACAACAGCCACGCCCACCATCAATAGTAGAAGGGCAAGCCATTGTTTCGGAGCCAGAGTTCGCTTAAGCAAAAGAACGCTGAAAAGCGCCGTAGGTAGAATTTTGAATTGGTAGGTCACTTGGAACGTCGCAGAGTCCAAGTTTGAGATTGCGATGTATTGGAGGGTGTTCTGTAGGACGTAAAGGCTAGCCGGAATCGCCAGCTTCCAGCTGTCTCCAGTGAAAACTGCCCCCATGACGCCGCTGAAAAGTGACGTGGCAGGCATGGAGGGCGATATAGTTCGCGCAACTTCGTATAGTGAGAAGGTCAGGCATACTGTGAGCTTGAGGACTTCATTCATAAACACGGCCGTGGATGTGAGGTAACGTTGGCCGTTTACTAAGGGCATAATCCGCGAGTAATGGAGGAGGAGAATAAGGGCAGAGTTCTGGAGGGTAAGCTGGTATGCTGTCAGTGCGCGTCATTCTACTCGTCCGCGGGCTACTCGTTTACCGTAATTAAAGAAAGCTCTTTGACTGGAAGACCCAGCCAGCTGGCTTCATACTGTCGTCGGGGCATGGCCCCGAGTCCTCTATTGCCCTTGTTGTCCGGTCTCTATCGGAAGCCCAATAAATTGTGACAATAACATCAAAGGGTAGTTCGACCTCAGTGAGGGTGTAAAGGAGTGACTGGGAAATAGTGTATAAAAAGAATGTCGTGTGATGTAGAGGAGGTCCAATAGTGATATATTTCTTGATTGCTGTCGGGGGCGCTCCACGGAATCACCCGCCGGAGCTGCAACTAGCTGAGCCTAGAAGAACCCCTGAATCTTTCCATCCACTGATGATTGGGCCTTGGTCACAGGACACTGACAAACGGAGATTTTTCAATAGATTTGAACGGTTGATCTATAGAACCAGACTTATATTCGATATACAGTATTATTTAGCGCATGGGCCACAACAAAAATTCCTATGTACAGGTGGTCGTACTGTACATAATTTAGCAGTTTGCCGCAACGCCCACGCTAAAAGAACTCCAATTGCCCACTGTTGTACATTTTCACAACATACAGATAACATATACGGTCACCACCGGTCCATAGCCCAACCAGTGATGGCATTTTCCTCGTCCAACTCCTGGGCGTGCTGCTCCATCCCATCTAGGATGACCACACTACCACTAGTCCTCTTACGTTCATGACCCGCGTTTTTCGTGCCAGTAGTCCCTCGAGGAGGGGATATACCATTGCGACTATATGTACTTAACTGGCCATGGCCTGCCGTTGGTGTGATTGGAGAATTGCGACTCGTAGGAGTTTCTGGTAATATATCCGACGGACTGAAACTCAGACTTGGAGAGGTCTTTGACGGAGACGCAAAGTCCATAGGATTCTTCAGGCTTAGAGGAACTTCTGGAAATGGATAAGAATCCTCAGTGATCAAGTCATCCGTCGAAGCCGAAAGGCGCGAACCTGCGATTGTCCTTTTAATTCCGTATTCCTGCGGTGGAGGAGAATTTGATGATCGAGATCCGTAGATGGAGGTGGAGGATCGAGAAGTACGTCCGTCTGCTCCTGCCGTTTTCGGCCTTGAGACAATTTCATGGAGCTGCATTGCAGTCTTGAACCCTTTTTCGAAGTCGTCTTGGCGAATACTAGCTCTTTTTTCGCGCATAGCTTCAAGAAGCTTTTCCTCTTCTTGCGTAACCTTCATAAATTTACTCCCACGGAGACTTGGGTTTCTCTTCGGGCGCCTTAAATGCGTTATACGAGCATGGATATCGCCATTGACTGAACTTTCTCTGCTGTCGATCGTATTTTCTGTACTCAGTGCCTTATCTTCCATTATCTCGCGCCAGCGTGTGGACGAAGTGCGCGGGCCTGGTTGTGGTTTACCTGGGATACTCGGGACTGGTGGAACTATCTCTGAGCTATTGGTCCTAGCTGGAATCGGCCTGTTGGTGTTTCTATTGACTATCGACCGGGGTCTAACAGGTTGAGCGCGTTGCGCGTTACCCACAGAGACTTCACTGTCGTAGCTGGCTTTTTCGATACTTGCTCGGATCTTGTGGCGTCGATAGGATGGCTGGATTGCGGAAGGTGCACTGCTTTCGCCCCCTTCGTCTTCCGAAGAGGAAAGCTCTAGAAAACTTTCCAGTTGAAGGTTCATGCCTGCATGCATGACTCTCCCAGTGGATGTCGACTGTATGCTATCGTTGCTTGGGATTTTTAAAACGTTTCTTATTGTGTTGGATGGGGAAGATGATGCGGTGTGTGGAGGCTGCGAAAGGGTTGGAGATGACCCTGAGTCAACGTCCCCTGTTGGGGTAGAAAATGCGGCGTGAAGGGGTCGTGAAGGGGGCGATGATGAATCTAAACGGAAGCTCAATTTTCGTGTCATAGCTGCAGTGTGCTGACTCTTATTGCTAAATGAGCTCTTTCTTGATGTGATTTCGGTAACTCGAGGCTCCAGCGACATGATTTCGGAAATGCTTAATGCAGGCTCCTGCTTCTTGCGGGTTTGACGGGTTGAGAGCTCTGGGTGCTGTAGATCCGCAATGATCGGCTCGTCATCCTCCAGTCCGTCAAACCAATTCCGATCACCGGGAGTACCTTGCTTAGGCCTTTTAACGTTGACTTTGATAGAGGAAAAATTCTGTTCGAAAGGTTGCTGGCGAGTCTGCCTGTCTATTCGAGAACTTGGAGGCGGCGTTTTCGAGGCTGCCTTCCTTTGCCACCACTTTGAGCCACTAGACGGAGCAGTTTGCTGGGTCGGTAAAGGTTTTGGTAGTGTTGAATTTATGAGGGCTGGAGGCGGAGAGACGGCATGGAAAGCTCGATCTGCATATGGATATAGTGTTGGTGGATCTGTTACCGACGGCCTTCGCCTGGGTATTGCTGTTATTTTTTTAATGGAGCTGCCAGATATTCGTGAATCCCCAGATGGGCTCCGGGAATGACGCCGACTGGGATCATTGGACTTAACAGCTTGCACAGAATGGTGTGTCGCTGGGCGAGAAACCTCTGGACAACCTTTCCGCAATGCCATATCTCGGGCTGAAGAGGCCGACGTTTGTTGTGAAATAGCGAGGGGTGACCTTGCTGGGTCGTAATGTGCCCTTAAAGTCATGGCAGAACCAGCACGACGAGCTTGCGGGCTCGGAAGCCTGCTGAAATAGTCTGCTTCGGTAGAACCGTTCGCGTATTGTTCTCCTAGTAAAGGAGAGGATCCTTGTCTGCTGAGGAAGTATGAAGGTCTCCGTGAGGACTCGGATGGTGTCTGCATGCCTGGAAACGGAAATTCGTCAGGAGTTTCGATAGGTTCACCGTCGACGTCGGAAAGTGTAACACTCATGAAACCATTTCGCAATTGCCTTTTTTTCTTTTTTGATTCGGCTGCCTCTGGTTCCGAAGCACCCAGTGTCCTCTCAGCTTTTGCGCCAGGGTGGGAGAATGGAGAGTCGTCGATGTTCTTCTTGTTCGAGTATTGTGAGCCAGGTGTTGCATTGGGAGAGGCGCTCGGCCTTCGAGGTAGAGGGAATGAGATCTTGAAATTGCGAGTCATTGAGAAAGAGGAGCAACAAAGAGTGGAGACCGATGCCCGAAAATTTTGAGATTTCAATTGTTTTCTGGTGGTGGCTAACTGTGGCTCCCTGCAGCTGGCTTTCCTATGGCTTTTTCGTCACTACGGCATCAATCGTAATTGTCCAATCAGCATTGTATTTGGCCAACGATAGTGATGAGCTCTCGTGTTGTCAATGCATCAATTTGTCATCATAAAACGTTGCCACTTGTGTATAGAATGGAAGAGCTTGGAAAGGGCGCCAATTGAGAGCATTGTAGAATTGAGGGCGGGAGCTCACACACCCTTTCGACACCCTCCGCCGCGATATGATCCCTGTTCGTCATCCCTGAGCGGCGTCTCAGGAGAAGATGGCGTGAGTGATCCGGAGTCCCGCCTCTGCTAGGGCCTTGTTTATCTGTGTCTGGGCTGTCGCAATCTCCTCTTTTTAGCTGTTAAGCTTCCTCTTTCGATTGGTTCGAATTGAAACTCTTCCGACTCAAGAAATCCATGGCAGAGATGTTGGATTTCGGCCGCCATTGTCGTCGGGATTGAATGCCCATGCTGGCGTGGGGAAGATTCCTAAGACCAATACCAGGGGATCTTACCTGAGGCGGCCCATTTGAGACCCTCTCTTGCTTTGGTACTATAACAGGCCGGTGGCCCGGTGCCTGAACGCCATCTGGCGGATGCGGGAAGTCGCGATTGGCTGGTAAGCCGTCTTGGCGCGGAGCTGGCTAGTAAGGTATATATCAAAGCAACCATATCCCAAGCCTGCTCAAAAGCCTCCCAATTCGTTACTGACAATGAAAAAATCAAGGAATGGGCGTACCGCTATTGCGCACCCTAATGTCGACCTGCCCCTGACTGATGACCATCGACGGTGACTATATGAACAAAGAAGCGAAATGAAGAGTCCAATAATAAAGCATTATCATTAGACAATTGGTTTTAGTTTTGATCGTCTATCAGCACAGCTAGAATCTCGATACACGAACTTTTAGAGACGAATGTACGCAAGTGCACAAGCAATAGCAAGTCGAGCACAAAATGACCCCCTTACTTAGCTCGGTATGTCACCAGTATAGCAATCTGGCCTCAAATTTTTCTGGCTTTCGAACGTTTACGCCCAGAGTTGACGTCTTCAACTTGAATCTTTGGAGCTGCAGCATCCTCGGGTATTTCATACTAGGAATGTCAGCATCTGTGAGGGGACGCGGATGAACTTCCAATCAGCCAACCTTGTTTCGCACCGATGTGAAAGGATCCCCATAAACCCGATGCCTTGTGGCAACCTGAGCAGCTGTCTTTACTGGCAATGAATTTCTACTTCGAGTCAAGAAACCTTCCTCTTTGAGTCTCCTAGTCAATTGTGCCGCGACTCTGCTGTCCACGCCTAGGTTATATTAGCAGATGATTCCCAAACCCATAGTACAGACTGACTAAGCTTCTCCGCTAGAGAGTTTTGA
The DNA here is from genome assembly GCA_002927785.1 of Cladonia uncialis. Lineage (NCBI taxonomy): Eukaryota > Fungi > Ascomycota > Lecanoromycetes > Lecanorales > Cladoniaceae > Cladonia > Cladonia uncialis. The sequence continues at coordinate 36,372 of NAPT01000146.1, read as the reverse complement.
GTACAAGGGGTTTGATCGTTGTCATCTCCGTCGTATAACATCCAGAGCGCTCGCCGGAATTGTGCAAGTTCCCTCATCTCCCCCAGGCGCTCCTGCTCCGAGTCTTCCAATAGACATTGGTAACAGTAATGTTCGTCGCCAGGTTGATCTACAATGAAGCCGTAGCAATGAAGATGCTGCCATGTACCGCAACATTCACATTGTAACTGTCCGGCTTCGCGTCAGTCGAGCACCCAGCGGTACACTGCGAGCCTTGAGCTCACCATCATTGGACCTTCTTCATGGTTGAAGCCACATTCGCAACGGCAGACGTCAGCATCCATAACAGATGGGTCTTTTTGTTGGAGCTCAGACTTCTTTACTCTCATGTCCAAAGCTTTCCCTCGCAGGAGTCTGGCTTTTGTCATACGTCGCAGTGGATCTGCTCTTGAGACTAAAAGTTGTGTCGCGACTAACTCATCCTCACTAAGGCTATCCGTTTTCTTGGCTGTCAGTAAATGTGTAATGCCTTTTGAGCCGTACTTACAATAGACCTTGGTTCCGTCTCCTTGTAAGATCTCTTTTGCCTTATGGTGATTTGTTTTTCCAATACGCCGCCGTGGATCTCTTGTTCTGTCCCTCTTAAGGGGCTTTCTCCACAGGAAAAGCTTTGCCGGGTGGCCGGGATAGATTCCCCGAGAACCTGTGTTGAATTCAACATTGGCGGCGCAGGGTGTCTCTGCAGATCAAAAGTTCTGTCGAGTGCTCTAGTATATATCATGTTCTCCGGGATTCGGAAGTGGTCTTCTAGACTTCTTTCAGCAGCGTCGGTCAGAGCCAGGAAGGCTATCTTCAAGCCCGTACTGCTTTCATTAGCCCACTCAAATTGAAACGATGCCGGAATCAGATACCGATAGACCCCTGCGTTAATTGCGCCAAAATTCCTCTTTGCTAGATGCCAATTCATCCCTTCGGGAACGAAAATGGCAGTATCAGAGCAGACTCGAAAGCCGCGTGGCTGCTGACCGTGAATGTGGTCTGGCGGATAGAAGAGGTGACACAGCAAATACCGCTCACCTGGAGCATTTGATGAGCGCGTCTCGATCCGGATAGTTATTGAGGGACTTACGAGGAAGATCAGGCAGAATCTCGTTGTAGTCGTGGAGTTGGTCGAGTATCCTTTTGAGCCCTGATCTAGCTCCTTCAACCGTCACTAATGTGCCATCTGGACCCGTAAGACCTGCAAGTTGACTATTTGAACCGCCAGCGCCTTGGCCATACTGAAAAGAAAACGTGTAAGACTCCAAAATCCGTGAAGGGTTCGTCCTGTCTGCATAGATGCTAAGTTGAAATCCCTCCAATGAACAATTGATAACGGCCTCGAAAATGACTTCCTACGTACAATAATTAGTGAAAAGCCAGGTTCCGTCCTAATAGGCCTCACCAGCCAGTCCAGTAATTGGTCCGCTCCGCTTGACTGATGGCGTTCTAGAACCTCGAGAGTGTTGCCGGCCGTAACGAAACCGGTTTCACCATTGTGATCGCTGGCGCTTTCTGCGAGACCACTAATCCGGTCGTAAAGCAAATCGGAGGCCCGGCGAAGCGATGAGGGATCCCGCACAGTGAAGCATTGTTCGGGAAAGAGGTGACTGCGTGGCGAGTCAGCGCGTTGACCGCTCATTCTATCAAGAGTCGTTCAAAGCGTACCGTACATAAGCAATCCTGGCGACCTTTGCATTGGGATGCACGGTCAGGATTCAGGCTAGACTTTCTCACTTGATTGCACTTACCGAAGCAAGGACAAGAGTGTGCACGGTTGCGAAGGCTTGCTTTTCTTGGGTTAATTCGTTGTTTGCCGTCAGACGTCTGGCAAGCTGCACTGGTGAAGTACGTTCTAAGACCGGTGCCATTGATGATGCTGATGCGCTCTCCGAGACCCCTGCTATAAGTTGGAAAAGGAGACCGCTGGTAATTTCGCTCGAAGATCGACTGCTCGAAGGTAAGGTCTACTCGCAGCTGGTCTGGAACAAACTGCCAGGTCCTAATGAAAGCCTGCTTTCGTATTAAAGAAGAGTCAAAAGAGTTAGCACGTTCACATTGATGACCGGAGGAATGCTCAGTTGCCTTGTCCGAATGTGCTTCGATTCGTAATGTTTGCAATGTCAAGAGCTGTGGTACCGGGAGTCTAAAAGTTTTCGCTTGCAGACTTATTTACAATCTGCTCAGAAAAGACCAGTGGCAACATTGGGAATAGCTTCATCACTTCCAGTCCTTGTCTCCGCGACAGGCTCCTTGCAACTTTAGCACAGTGCACCCCTGCATGCTACCAGGGGATATTACAACATAGGATACGGTCATGTGCTGAGTGTTGGACCCTGCCGTTGCTTAAGTGTCTCTAGGGAAAGAGGGCAACAAATACAGGTGTTGATGTGCCTTATCCACAGCGCCACCAGCCTAAGCAGATATGTGATAAAAAAATCTTTAATCCTCTTCGTTATATTCTCTTCCAACACCCATCCTTCTGCTCCTTAGCAACAAGAGTGGGATCACAAATAGCTACCACATTATCCCAAAGCCCTGCAGATAAATCTTACCTATCCCGTCCGTTCCCTCTCCACTGGTACGATACGTCAACACTTCCCTTCAGGCATTAGTAATGGGGTCGAGTTTGCCATCGAAGGAATGATACATGCCGCATCCTTCAATTGGCAGTGAATTAATACCTCCTCAATGTACGTAAAGTCTTCGCAGATGTCAACCTAAGTTGCAAGCATCTCCGCATGTTCTTGCAGAGCCCGATAACAGACTACATCGCATGAGCACACAAGTCAGGCAGACGCCCTGGTCCACGGCATCTTTGATGAAAATTCTGACGTTGACTTGTCATTACAATAGGTCTTTCCAAGTGAGAGGTTTTCCCAACCAAACGGCTTTCCACAACAGGACATTTCCAGAGCACCGGAAAGCCCCTCGCCGTGACTGGTATAATCCCGCTCCTGAAATTGAGGTGCCCAATCATTTGGGTTTCAGCTCCACTCCCGTCCTTTGCAGTAGCACCGCTTCAGCATATCAGCCTACCATGTATACACATGAGTTCGCCGATGATAGAGACCCATTGCAAGACGATAGTAGACTCTTACAGGGTCTACGAATTACTGAGATTGATGAGAATGATCCCACTGCTGTCAGGAAGGTGCCTAGCGAACAGGCTTTGTCAAAGTTAAGATGGGGAAGTCCTCGTCGGACAAGTGGCCGTTCCAGGAGTGGCTTGCAGATACTGGTCCCGAGTCGTAAGATTCCATTAGAACCGATAGTCAGTGCCATTGTTACTGGAAAGTCTATCGTATACACTTACGAATCTTCGTCTTCATCGAGTGGAAGAACGACTCAAAGCTTCGGAGCCATTGGAGATCATCTTCCTTCAGCGAGGTCCGCTCTCCTGTCCAGTAGCACCATGCTAGACATACCAGAAGATTCTATGGTCAGACCATCACTCGGGACTTCCAGGAGTAGCAATACCCTATCACCACTTGGAAATCTTGTTCTCGAGTCATTGCCCGATGAAGGATCTTATAAGCTGCTAGCCGTTGGCGAAGTTGGACCTACTCGTAGTATCGTTGTGCCACACGTTGTCGACCCATCGCAACTTGTGCCACGACGACGTCGATCCCTCTCTGATCTTATCGAGCCACCAGCAATGCTGTCATCCCAGACGAGCCCCACAAGTCCCAGCCCCGCTGCGGACCGAATGACTGCACAAGACGAATGGTCTCGGTCAAGTGTAACACAACTTGGCGTACCTGATATCCTTTCTCAGTCGCCCGAGGCCACGGAAACTTCAGGTGAAGAAATAGCACCTGTATGGTATCGATCAGGCCCTCCATATGGTGCGAAAGCTGGACGGGGGAATGGAGAACGAGTTGCCCTGAACCTTCGACACCGTGATCTCGACCCAGCAATATTGTCTCTTCCATATGGCGTAAGCGCTCGGATTTGTTAAGGGAAAACCTTAATACTGATGTGCAAAACAGTCAAAAGTCTTCATTATGAAGTCCACGAACATATTCAATCTCCGAGCTTCTGTTACAAACGGAGTGTGGTCTTCTACGAATGGCGCAAACAAAGTCCTGCAGACCGCTTGGGAAGAGAAGAAAGCAGATCAAAAGTTGATATTTCTGTTCTCTATCACTCACAGGTACGTGGTCCGAACCCAATCTCTCGTGAGAACAGGGTCTAATAGAGAATATAGCCATAAGCATAGCGGCAAATACTGTGGAATGGCAGAGATGTCTGGCCCCTTCAATCCCGCCGTTGACCCCCAGATTTGGACCCCAGGACTCAAGGGTAACCAGGGCATCATCCCTTTGCGCTGGATTGTTGCCAAAGATGTGGCATTTGCGGTCTTTGAAAAGTTGAAGTACAAAGGCAAGGCGGTGACGCAGTTAAGGCATGCAAATACGTAAGCAGAATTTGCCTCCTCTGGCACGAACGTACTGATCATAACATTATTAGGGTGCCCGGTGAGGTTGGTCGTCTTTTGGTTCAGACTTACTTTGAGGCAGAGCATTCAAACACCGCGGTCATACACCCCGAGGACAACAGCCCCCTCTCACCGCCTGAGCCGGTCAGACGGTCGAGGAGGACGGCACACCACACAGCGCCGAGGCGTAACCCACAAGTTCCACCATCAAGAGCATTTCGATACCATGCGGCTCAATACGGTGCCCACCCCCCTTATGGATTGATTCAAAGGGCAGTGACACCTCCGCTCCGTCAGCAACCAAGGCCTAGTCAGGTCAACAGCACTGCTCCGGAACGATACGGTCAGAATCTTGGAGCTGGCCAGAACCGATTCTACCCCAATTTTGCCACAGCCCAAATGGACGGCTCGGCCCCTCACCCTCTAATGCATGGTCAGCATGCCCCATATTTTCGATATTGAGGAACTAGGCGAGAAAAAGAGTTATGGTGTATGAAGCAGTGCGGCTGAACGTTCACGAGTCGATATATGTATACTATCTTCATGCATGCGCTATTGGGGTTAGAGTATCCTCATACACAAGGATGTCATGGTGAAGGTATCGGTAACGTGCAATTGTTGGATGATTGTATACTCAGGCTTAGCGGGCAGACTTCATTGAGTATTGGATATGTCAAGAAGGCAAATGATTTTCGCAACGGTCCCAGACAAAGCTATAAGTGTTTGCCCATAATAGTTGCAGCCCAGTGGCGAACCAAGATCAAAGCATACTGGGTCCAGATTAACCTCACATGATTGCATGGGTGGAGCGAAGAACCATGGATTCATTTGCAGAAGACTTTTTTGTCTATTCTTTATGGCGCTTCTTATTGCCAAAGGATACTGGTGACTTAAAAGAGTGAATGCCTTCCTTTTGGACTTCGTGTGCGGTATACATGCACTGGCCCAAAATGGCATTGTAGGAGTGAATTAATTATTTGTTGAGACCCTGTTCGGACGGTTAAAGCCGCTAGTCCAACGAGCCGTTTGTAAGGTAACGCTTCCTGTGACGCCAGACTGTCGCCCCTCTTTCCTTGGTGAAGATAACCGCTACGTTCAATTTACTACACAGTCCTGTACGTTTGTGTATATTCTCTGTGCCAGTGGTGTGGCATTTGATGTGTTGCCACCTGTGACCACTGAGAAATCGCCATTTCTAATCCTTGCCCGAACTTCAACAATTCCACTTCCGAGGAGCCAAAAGTGGCTGGCGGCGCGCATCTACATGCAGCTACCCTTAAGCTGACCCGACACATTCCACTGAACCACCTCGATATCATAAGCAAGAAAACTCTTCCGACATCTGGATTATGAGCACATCACGAACACTACCTCGACGCTGTTTGCCAAGCTGAGCACAACGCGCTCTCACCCGTGTCAATTACGTGACGATCCTCAGCCCTCGGGATAGCTCTCTACAACCTCATGAAACATGAATCCACCATCTCGAAGTCACGGAAATCCTACGCAACCTTCCACACGCGTCCGTACTACACTGAATGCACCGTTTTCAGCGGCCCCAACATCACCTTCCGCCAAAGCGGGCTCATCGACATCCTTAAACTCAAGGACGAGGCAAACCGGGTCTATACCCTCGCAGCCCCTTGACAGCATCCGGCCTGACGATGTCCTGGGTCAAATATCTTATGCTCCAGCTACCAAAACAACCGTCGTTACCACAGTCACAAGGACCACCACCGAATTCCCTCCTCTCATGATGAAGGCCCCACAGCACCTGTATGATCTGGATCCGAAGTTATTTCCCTTAGCTTCTTCACCTACACCACAATCTATAAAAAGCTTATGCTTCGAATTGGAAGGCAGGCCAACATTGTTTCAAGAGGCAGACGACACGCTCTTGAGGCTAGAGGAGGTATGTGGACCTGTCACGATGTCTTGGAAAATCCTGCTAATTTAAACGTAATTTTGCAGCTTAAGCACCAGCAGAGGGCCTTGAAAGAATCCGATGGTACTCTAATGTCCGTGGCCGAGACTGAGCCTGGTTTCGAGACACCAACATCAGGTATCACCAAAATGAGGGGCCGAAGTGCATACCCGCATCAGCAAACACCAAGTGGTGCTTCGCAGAGTAGGCGGAAGCGAGAAGCATCACCCATATCAATTTCAGAAGCTGTTGCGTTAGCCGGTCAGCAAGGTTCTCGCAAAAGGCGGCTAGTTTCAGGTGGAAAGGCAGTTGCTAGCATTGGAAATCCGGAGCTACTCGTGCGGAAGAGTTCGCGTTCGCGTTCAAGACTGCAAATTGTTCAGACGTCTACTCCAATGACCCCTCAAGTCGGAAAAGGCGAGGCTGTATTAAGCCAGCGATCTCCGACATGGCGATCAACGACACCGCAAGATAATTCTTTCGATGGTTCAGCATCAGGCCTGTCTTCCAGCACTTTCGGCATGCAGGATGAGGACGAAGACGATCCTCAGATCCTAAGCCCCAAGTCGGACGTCGCCAGGGCGTCTCGACTTGAGGATGGCGTAGACCATGAGAACAGGGGACAACAAGATTCAGAAGCGCAAACACAATGGCGAGGCTTGGGAATAGGATCTGCCCTGACGCCTCGTATGGAGCACGAGGGAGAGGATACATTTCGTTCAGTTCGACACCCAGAGCGTCCTCGGCCAAGTGTACTTGATACTACTGCTGCGCAGGACGTTAGTCTCCCCAGCCCTAGTCTGTCGCCTGTCACCGCAGCAGCAAACATGCAGAGCCGCAGAGGCTATTTCGAGCCCCAGGCATTCACATACACCAACGCTGACGGCAGTTCCCAATTCTCACTGGCACAAAGCCAGACCAGCACCACTACAAGAGCATCGGATCAACGTACACTAGAAAATATCGATGAAAATAATGTGGAATTGGCCGCACCTGTAGCTCCTACAGATGCACAGATATCATCATACTCACTGATGAATATTCCTTCCATGATAGACACCTTCGAAGCCATGCCCGAGGAGATGAAGAGCTATCTCATGTACCAATTCTTGCGACGATCTTCCAAGCCAGTGTTACACTTCGTTGCTGACGTGGTGAATCCGGCTTTGAAGTGCGATTTCCTCCAGCTGCTTCCTGTGGAACTCTGTCTCAACGTTATCAGTAATTTGGATGTGAAAACGCTTTGTTGTGCAGCTCAGGTTTCGAAACGATGGAGGCAATTGATCGACTCGTCCGAAAAGGTGTGGAAGCGACTGTTCGATGCCGATAATTATGTCCTGCCAGAGGGCGAACTTCAACGAGCTATTCATGAGGGCTGGGGTTGGCAATGTGTCTCCCGTCCCTCCGAATACGAGAAAGACTTGAGTGCCTTTTCTGTCAACACTTCCGATACGGATCCTTCGGCCTCATCTCGTGGGACGCCTCAGGTTAAACGAAGACGGCGAAAAGCGAAGAGTAAGTCAAAGGTGACAAGCCGCAAACAACAGAAAAGGATCCAAGCCTCGTCTATCGACTCAATGGAGCTTGATGAGGAACCGCTACTTGATATGGCATCGGCAGAAGGTCCTTATGCAGCTGCTCAAGCGGCAGCGCTAGCGGTACCGTATCCCAACATTGGGCTGCCAAGCCTCAAGAATTTGCATCTCTTCAAGGCCATCTATATGAGACATCACATGATGCGCAAGAGCTGGATGCAAGATGAAGTTACGCCACGGCACATAGCTTTCAGAGCACACCAACGCCACGTTGTCACTTGTCTACAATTTGACGCGGACAAGATCATTACTGGTAGCGACGATGCCAATATCAACGTCTACGACACTAAGACCGGAGCTCTTCGAGCCAAACTCGAAGGCCATGAAGGGGGTGTATGGGCGCTGCAATATCAAGGCAATGTCCTTGTTTCGGGATCGACGGACCGAACAGTTAGAGTGTGGGACATAGAGAATGCTGTGTGCACCCAAGTCTTTCAGGGACACACTTCTACCGTGAGATGCTTGGAGATATTGATGCCTACTCCGGTGGAAGAGACGCCCGACGGCCATACTATGATGCCCCAACAACCACTCATCATAACTGGTTCTCGCGACTCCAATCTCCGTGTCTGGAAGCTGCCAAACCCCAGAGATCCAACCTACTTTCAAACAGGCCCGGCCCCTGATGAAGCCGCGGAGTGCCCTTACTATATCCGAACACTTACTGGCCATCACCACTCTGTTCGTGCAATCGCTGCTCACGCTGACACATTGGTCAGTGGAAGCTATGACTGCAGCGTACGAGTCTGGAAGATCTCCACTGGTGAAACGGTGCATCGCCTGCAAGGTCATACTCAGAAGGTCTATAGTGTTGTCTTGGATACCAAACGTAATCGTTGCATCAGCGGTTCTATGGACAACCTTGTCAAGGTTTGGTCACTCGAAACGGGCTTGGTATTGTTCAATCTCGAAGGGCACTCATCGTTGGTAGGACTTCTAGATCTACAGCTGGACCGACTTGTCTCTGCTGCAGCCGACTCAACTTTACGGATCTGGGACCCCGAGACCGGACATTGCAGGAGTACTTTGAGCGCGCATACTGGTGCGATCACATGCTTTCAGCATGATGGTCAAAAAGTCATCTCTGGTTCAGATCGGACGCTGAAGATGTGGAATGTCACAACGGGCGAGTTCATGAAGGACTTGCTCACAGACTTGAGTGGCGTTTGGCAGGTCAAGTTTAATGAGAGGAGATGCGTAGCTGCAGTGCAGCGCAACAACTTAACCTATATCGAGGTAAATCCTAATTCTGCTCTCTATTCAATCTCCTTAATACTGACAGCCTCCAGGTTTTAGATTTTGGCGCCGCACGTGACGGCCTCCCAGCCCACAAACGAGGCAGACGCATCGTTGTCAATGGTCTAGGCCAAGAGGTCTCTGATCCTCATGATTCCACCGCAGACGCAGAAATCAACGACGAGTGAGGTGACCGCCGAGGAACTCGCATACCAGCACACGCACTTGCGTCATTGAGTGACAGTTCTAGAATATACATATTGCATGCAGGATCCCTTACGACTCTCTCAAATTCTTCAGTAAGTAGCGTTTATGGCCAAAAGTAAAGATACCCTGAAAACACGACGGGAGAGACGAACCAATTACGAATTGCATTTTCGTAGAGCGCATAGCATAGCCAGCATAGCATCAGAAGACAATAAATTTCTTGGTTGCATAGAATTGACCGCCATTATCTGGGCATTGCAGAACATTGCTATTGTTTGTTGACCGTTTCATTTATTTGTTGTTTCACTCCTTGCTGGTCTCCCGTTTCAGGTCATCAAATATACACAATGCAATTCATTTTCTTAGCCACCCTTTTGATCCTGACAATGGAATGGGTATTGACACTGTTGACAATGACAACAACGAGCTCCTTTGTCTATTGTCTATCCTTGTTGAGCTATTGTCCCTACATAATCACCTTGTATGCCTTTACATGTCCAGTCTTCCTCTACCAATGCCACAAGCATACACCCTCATTAATTACTCCCTCACTGCAAGCTGCAAGTAGATTGTAGCCTCAACACTCTTCTTGGCTTTGACCGCTCCAGCAAACCACATCATTGCATCTAGCAAACGCAGCTCCCATCTTTTTCTTGGTTTGCTCCCCAATTCTTCAACACTTTCTTTCGCAGTTGAACTGGTCTTGACTGACTGTTTCATTTCTTTACCGCTTTGCTCAGCAGCAATGGCATCCTCCTCCTCGCAGACCTCACACGTCTCCCCATCGCCCCAATATTCGCCCATTCAGAACACAGGTGGTTTGTCAACCTATCAGTTTCCCCCAATCCACCACACCAACACTGGAGGCTTATCGCTTCTTCTCGGTATGTGCACATTCTTTTGCTACGTTTCCAGCTCCCTTAGCCAATATATTGCTTAATTCTAACCATCATACAGAGCCATTGCCCCAAGACCACCAAGCCAATCGCCGTGCGCGACTGTCCTGGTACGGCTCATCTCCCCCCGCGTATGCCTCCTATCCCACTACAGAGGCACCACCGTGGTCACCTCTCACGCCGTATCACACTCCACAACCTCCGCCATGGTCGCCCCTCACCCACTCGCCATCGCATTCTCGGCCCCGCCCAAAGCCCTCTCCAAGCCGCCTTCCACCTCCCTTTGTACCAGAGCTGGTCGATATGGATGCCTTGCTGGAGCATAATCCATTTCGCCTCGCCGAAGAATATGGCGGTAATATGATAACGGATCGGACAGCACTCAACTGGATCGAGGGCCATAGGCTCCCAAGCCTTGGCGAGATTGGCTTAGACCAATACCTCCAGCTTTGTAGGGCGGGAGCGAGCAGCAGTAGAGATATGTCGGACATTGAAATCGCGGGGCAGCTCCTCCCCTCATTTGGGGGAGAAAGTGGCTCTGAACGAATTCTCCGCCTTTCCCGCCAGGTCGAATAGCATGGATTATGAGCCGAATAATATCTCTTTTCTTGTCACTGTCATTCCACTCTTGGCACGAGTCTAAATGTCATCTCCTCTATGCCACCGATATAGGAAGGTCTGAAATGCCTGGAACAGTGCAGTGTTGTTCAGAATGAAACCGACAGATGTGACTATATCAATACGAAGTATGTTTGAGATATGGTGTTGAGGTGTGGGGGGGCTATTGGTGTGACAAGGTGTGAAGGCCAAGCACGCAACCCTTTTTGCCTCTTCCATCATTTCAACTCTGCAAACATCTCACTCATGACTGACCTGGGAACCACTTATTCCCAGAACCATGGAGCGACAACAGGGACATGATGGATCGGCATTCCCCTTGATGAAGCTTCCGCGAGAGCTTCGCGATCACGTCTACCGCCTCATGGTCACCCCAATACTCCCTTGCCACGAATTTGCAGGCGATCTTGACGTTTTGTTCGACAGGGCAATACTCTGTACGAACCGACAAGTCCATACCGAAGCCTCTGCCGCTATAGCCGAAACAGAGATTGCGATTCTTGTCGATTTCCGGCAGCTCCGATCTCACAGCCTAAAATTCATCATTGATTTTACGCTGTTGCCTTTTAAGCGGTACTCCATCGGATTTGACCTCACGAATCGGACAATATGTGCACCGGGGAATTGGGAATACAAGCTCCAGATCCACGAAATGCGACGGCACATACATGTTGTAGCGGAAGCTTTGAGCAACGTGGCACAACTTGAGCAACTCCACATCAACTGCTTCAAACCCGAAAGCGACTCCTCCCAGAATGATGACACTAATCTCGAGCAAGGTCATCACTCAGGTCCTTTACCCGATGATATGATGGACTGTTTCTTCCAGCTCAGAGGCCTTCAAAACGTTGTCATCACTGGAAATCTGGCGGATGCATATATCGGCCGGGTCACAAGATCAATGAAGCGTCCAAAGCTGGCGCCACATGTTGAACCGCTGAATACTAAGCTGCAGTCTAGCGTTGCCTCTACGCCGGTTCCACGAGGGCGAGGCAATACGTGCATCTTTGGATGTTCCAGGCTTGCAGTAGAAGACACAGATCAGCTTATTTCAAACCAGGAACGTTGATGGCAATCCACTCTCTACGTGGTTTCTTGAGCCAAAGTTGGTGTTTCGGTCGGCTTCATCAACATGTTCGATGGCAAGAGCTTCCTCTTCTCTTCGCTCAGCCCCGTGGCCGCAAGTACAGCCCATCGCACATTGTTGATCCCCAGCTTGCTCCCTGCTATCGCGATCTCGGAACTGCAAGTCACGATTTCTCCAAGAGCTTCCGGACCGTCACGTATTCCAGGCTGTACCTTGATTTTCAAATTCTCACAGATGCGCTCTAGCTCAGGAAGATTCCGCTCCAAACGAGCAGCAGATGGGTTTCCTTTAGGAAACAGTATGCGGTCTACTTTTGAAAGTATTATCTGGTGTGATATAGCATGTTGGCGTAACAATGAAAGAAGCTCTTCGTCTGACCTTTTGAGCCCATGTAATGCATCAACGAGCAAGAAGGCCCTTCGTAGCCTAAATCCATCAGCGAATTGTAACCTGATCATTACTTGCATGCCTCCCTACTGCTTCCTCCCTACAAGGTACTTCATAATCTCCGTTCCCCACTCCTCCCTGCTTCCCTTCCCATAACCTGGCATATCGAGCACAGCCAATCTGCCTGGGTTACCATATGCATCTTCTCCCCCCACCCCAAAGAAATTCATAGATCTCGTGCGTCCTGGCTTGCTGCTGGTATGGCAAATTTTCTTGCCCATCAATGCATTGAGTAAACTTGATTTTCCGACATTGGATCTTCCTAGGAAAGCTACTTCGGGTATCTTCAGGATTTCCATGGTCCGAAAATTCGTTGCAGAGAATATGAGCTTTGGGGGCGCCGCCCGAAAGAATTTTTCGCTCCGTTGGAGCTGGGCGGGCGTGGGAGGAGCTGTGTCCCAGTAGTAGGACGGAGCAGATATCTCAATGGAGGCTTTCGCATTTGCATTTGTGGACGCATGACGAAGGGTGGGTTTGATGAGTATATCAGATATGGTTCCACAAATTCTATGGGTTCTCCGAGCAGTCAGAGGAGACATGAACGTTGTATACAGGAACAATTTTCATCAAGGCTTCTTAGGTTTAGAAAACATACCTACACCAAAATCGAGCGGAATTAAGTCCGGATATTGACATCTTTTTTTGGCGTCATGATCTGCCTTTCTTCCCCCATCCCCACAGCACAAGCGATGGTCGACATGGCTTCTCCATCCCATCTTCGCTCTCTATACCGCTCCATCATTCGGGAGCTCCCCACGCGCCCACTCAGTGCGCCCTCTCCGATTCAGCAGCGCATTCGCTCCCTTTTCGCCTCAAGGGAAAACCCCCAGCAGGTTGAAGAAGCCGAGCAATATATTCAATATGTGAAGGCCCAGAGGATGTACGCTACACTCCTAGAACGCTATAATCCGGGAATGAATATGGATGAGGAAGAGAGAGTACGATTGACCGCAAGGCGAGTGGGCATGGATCTGCCGGAGGAATGGCGTGGCAAGAAAGAGTAAGACTTGGAAATCAATGAGAGACAAGCTATTCAATGCTGTTACATATCAGAATCAATCTACTACGTGAGGCGCTCTCCATCAGTTCCAACTTTCGACGTCTGACACGTAAGAAGACACAGTGTAACATTGGCCAGCTACTGCGCTCCTCAACTTCGGCCAAATTTGCTCGTCCCAATCGACAGCCTCCTAGGCTGAAGAAACAGCCAAAGGCATAAGCTTGGTCTTTCGAAAACTCCGGAAGCGCGGTCTCAGTAAGGGCGGAAAGAGGTATCGTGGGGCTAAAGCTCTGGAAAGATAACTGGGCTGCACCAAAAGACCAGCATGGTCTTAACCGAAGACTTCCAGTTACTACCCGCAGCAAAGATTCGAGGGCATCGGAAATTCAAAAGCTGCTCTTTGAGGGTAATACTAACGGATTGACGGTCTGAATGAGCGGGGAGTCCTTAGTGGCTGACCGTCACTGTGTATGACCACCACGAACTTAATTCTTTGTGAATTTCTCCTTCCTGAGAACACCTTGGCCGACACGAGAGTTTTGAATCTGTGTGAGCACCTAAGAGATTAGATGGGGCAGACTTTGTGGTCCAGTCGACACCATCCTTGAGTCAGACCTACTTCTCCAAGAGAGCTTCAAGCCAGAAAGGTTCTGCTGGCGTTCGACGTCGCCTGGTCAAAATGCAAGCTATTACGCAACCAGTACACCCACCTGTCATTTCTCTACAAAAGTGCTCAATCCCTCATCGCTCTTCAGCCACACGGCCAAATTGCCGCTATTCGCCCACCATTCCATCCCGTTCTCCCTTGCCTCCCTCCCTCTTCCCGTCCTCCAATCCTCCATAACTATCACCAGCCCATGCATAACCGGCTCCACACAATTTGGCCTTACGCCCTTCCCCATTCCATCCCCTTCAAGAAAGACATCCCCTATCCCAGTCTCCACCCATCTTGGGATAATGCCCGGGCCCCTTAGGAAAGGGCCCCGATCTCCTCTGTGCCCCAGGTTCAAATCTCATTCCATGCAGTAACGCTCCCACATTTTCACTTCCAAATGCCTTAACCTTATTCCTCGTTCGAGCCGCTTTTTCTCTAACAGCGCTTAAGAAGTGAGATTTGGAGACTGTAATTCCACCGGCAAAACCTGAATTGAGCCGGCAGTGGCCGTTCCACCCGTTCCCGCATATCAATGGTGGTATCCAGAAAATGCTGATTCCCTTCATTCGGCCTCTCACCCCTCGCTTCAATCAACGCGGCCCATGGATGGGCAAGCGGGCGCATCTTAGTGCGATGTTCTGGCGTCAGCGTCCGCAATTGTGTGGCGGTAAAGTTCATGAATCTCTTTGGTTGTGAAGGAGAAGTTCGCATGCGAGACTGGAGCGGCGGTGTCCTATGTCTTCCAGGGGATCTGCGGGCCGGGTTTGATGGTGGAAGCAGGATGAGAGAGGGTGGAGGGCGAGATGGGATGGAAGGTATGGCTGTAAAGTCATGGCGGCGGAGTCAGTGGGATCCGGATTGGGAGACCAGGAGATGATAGGGCCCGGAGGCATTACTGGAGCTGGAGGCACCAAGGGTGAGCAGGGAGGGGTCGAAGATGGGTGAGGGTGAGAGTGTGGGTGCGGGAACGGAGATGGGACGAGCTGAGGGAGAGGCTGTTTGTAGACGGGTATGGACGAGGCGGAGGAGAGACTGGGTGGCAGCGGGAGAGTGGGCGAGAGCGATGATAACAGCGAGGCTGGGACGTGGGGAGGTTGTAAGTTGAACTTTCATGCAGGAGAGAATTGGGAATAAGGAGGGAGCGAACGGCGTGGTTGTATCGAGGTGTAGTTGGTAGTCTGTTGAGGTTGCGTCCTATTGGTCTGCTCTTTGAGATGGAGGAATCATTAATGACATGCGTGGTCGGCTTCGGCGAGAATAATTTGAGCTGTATGCGAGCCCTAGCCGCCCTTGACGAGGCTTATGCCCGGCGGAGGGTTTATACGCCGTGAACCCCAACTGCCTCTGCCCATTGTGGGTGTGTATCCAGCGTCTTACGCAGACTGATCCTTTCCCTACTGATGTCGAGTCGTTACAAATAAAACCAGATACAGCCACCCGTTGAGGAATTCGGGACAGTGGCATCTAATGTGGAGAGCGGTACTGTCTTCAGCTGGGTTGACAGGTTGTGGGACGGTTTGTACATTCGTGTGCAGGATATAACTCCAATTGCCACAGCGCTTATTGGAGAAAGAAGAGACGTCAGAATTTTCAGGTATTTGAAAAGCGAATGATGACGTCTGTAGATTTTGAATCTACTTTATAGTGAAGAATGATTGGTGAGTGATGAAGGTATGTATCATACATTAGATGATGGGATGTAGACAATCATGATCTTTTGCAAGACAGGAGGACCCGAAAGAGTAATACCTCAGAAAGAAGGTGATACCACAAGGAAGTGAGTCGCATAAGGATTGCATACCCCTCCAACGCTGAATCTGAAGACCAAAATTCCATTATCGTCCACTTTTGAATCAGCAAGCCTCCCAAAACCGAGACCGATTTGTGGTCAAGGCCAAATGCCACAGAAACCATACGAATATTGTGCATTCAATTTGTGTGCTGAGAAGGGATGAAGCTGGGATTGATATGACTTAAGTCCCCTGTACTAGAAGACACTTCCTGTCTAGTACTGCGTCAATGCCATTCTGATTTCCACATCACCTAGGTCGTTGTGTATCCTGCCGTAGAAACATCAGACTAGAGGTGGCGCGTGGCTTGGGTCATCGAGCTCTGAATTTGTCGGTTGTTCTTGTACCGCCACTACTGGCGTTAGATAATTCACATCTTGGGAAGATCCGTCGTTGTAATTGTATGACAGATTGCGCTGACTGTCCAGCCTTGCGGCCTCCTCGGCTGAGGGAACGAGAGTCTCCGATGGACCAGTGGATGAGCTCGAAGGTGTCAAGGGAGCTTGACCATAAGATGATGGGGTATCCCCAGACATTCTTCGGGGTTGGAATGTCTCCGGTTTACGCCCAACAATGACAGTTCTATTTGGGACGTCAGGCTTCTCTGTGGCAAGCTGAATGGGCCGGGAAAAAGTACTTACGTGATTTGATACGAATGTATCGCCCGATTCCGCACCTCTGGTCGAATCTTTGCCATGAATACTTTGACTTCATCGGCTTTCCATTCTAATCCTCGACATAAGAGTCCCATGCTCACGCCCTCAAGACCTTCCAGATGTGCGCATAGTTGAAACTTGCCGACTTCTTTAAGAAGCTTATCCTTGGGCCAAGGATTGCTTGGTGATTTCAAATGAACTTGCTGAATATCAACAAAGCCCGCTTTCTCAAACCACGCGTAGAAATCGTAGTAGTTGGGCAACGGTCTGTTGTATCTAACCGCTGCTTCACATATGTATTTATTCCATTGTGCCAGATTACTGTCTTCGTCAATTGTTCCATCGTCGGATCTAAATCGAGGATCAAGCTCTTGCATCTCAAGGTAGCCTCCTGGCTTACAGTGCCTGAGAGTAACGATAATTTAGTACGACAGATTATTGCGCGAAAAATCCAGAGACTTACTGGAAAGCTTTCCGCACAAGACGTTGCCAGGAGCCTATCGACGCCGTCATGAATCTTGAGTGTATGTAATCGAAAGAGTTGTCAGGCCACGTCCACTCTTTTGCCTCTATATCATCAATCTCGAATCGGACATTGTCAGGTACCCTGGAGCAAGTTAGCGATCGAGGGGTTGTTGCTTGCTAGTCCGTGACACCAAAACGAGCGTTTCGTACCAGGATGGCTGCACGGGTGACAAATCTGTCCCTATAACCGTACAGTCTGGGTAGTCATCCGCCATTTGTATAGCCCAAATCCCGGTGCCTGTCCCAATATCCAGTATTCTTCGGGGATTCTCTAGAGGTGCCAAATGCAGTTGTGCGTCACAGAGTAACATCATCACATGATGTTTTAGATCGATACGCTCAAGCTCTTTCTATGCGGGTCATTAGCGCTGGGCAATAAGGGTGACCTATCCAAGCTGACGATCAAGGAAAACTGGTGTGTCGTCTGCATGATGAAATGATGCCTACTTCATCGTTTGGTATTGGGTACGAGCCGGCCTTGTAGCCATGATATCGTCTGCCATTTTCCCACTCCCATTGAGTGACACTGGAGGTGATTGAGCCGGACCCCAAGAGTCTGAAAAGAAAGTATCAGCTTCGTAATAAACACGGTTGGGTGAATGCGAATTAACCTACATGGAGTCATTACTGGAGGTGGCATGCTACCATGGTCAGCGATACCTTTTGAGCAGATAGCAATAACTCACTTCGTCGACCTCTAGCACTGATTGAGGAGGGCTTATAGTCAAGGATTGAATTTTTGACTCATCCTGAGCCATCGCTCCGCATTTAGCTGCCGACGCTGCAGCACAAGACAGCTGCTGTTATTGCATGGGTATGAACTTCGATTGACCTGAAGGTAATGTTCTTCAGGTCTTTTGGAATAGATTATCAGCATTGCGACCTGTGAATTAGTTGGACAACCCGGGCAAGTTAGTCAGAGAGTCTAGGCCACGCCCCGGACTACAAATGTTCTATCTAAGGGCTCCTGGGTGGCTAAGAAATCGGTTGCTCGGCCTTTCACGGAGTTTATCAATACAACCTCTACTTTAGCACGACCATCTTTCAAAGGAAGAATTCTGTACATATGATATCGCTGGTCACGTTGGAGTATTGAATCTATGTATGCATTATGTACACAAGCTAAGAATATACTACCCGATTCTACACTCATTGCTGATGTTTCTTATAAATGTCGATGACTTTTTGTACTTCGTCATAACTACCCATGAAGATTCCAGAGCGATCGTGAATATGTTCAGGGACCACGGTGAGCATACGGTCCATACGACTATTGACCGCTTGACCGCCAGCTAGTATGTATCACGTCAGTACATGGGGTCGGACATGAACATATATGCAACCATTGTCAATAGACAAGGCAGGGAAGGGGTCCAGAAAGTGACGTACCGTTCTCAAAGATCATTGCCATTGGCGCACATTCATAAAGGATTCTTAGCTTCCCCTTTGTGCTCTTCTTGTCCGCTGGATAAGCGAAAATCCCTCCGTACAACAATGTCCGATAGGCATCAGCGACCATGCTGCCGATGTACCGGGCACTATAAGGCTTCCCCCCCTTCTCTGCCGGGTACTTCAAGCTATTAAAGTACTCCTTCACCGACTCCTCCCAGTAGAGACTGTTACCCTCGTTGACACTGTATATCGCACGAGACTTTGGCAATTTCATGTTCGGATGGGTATGAATGAATTCACCGAGAGCATTGTCCATTGTGAATCCATTGACTGTGCTGCCTTTCATCGTAATGACAAGTTGAGCACTAGCTCCGTACATTGTGAACCCACTCGCTACCAATTCACTTCCGGGAAGAAGTAACTCCTCTTGCTTGCCCTGGGCGTTATCTGCAAGCCTGAAGATTCCAAATATCGTCCCCACACTCACACCTGCGTCTAAGTTGCTTGAGCCATCAATGGGATCGCAAACGACTGCATATCGCGCCTTGGGATTTTCATTGAAGACGATGCATTCTTCTTCTTCCTCTGAGACGAGCAGGCGGCATTTCCCCGAGCTACGCATGGCAGCGACGAAGATGTCATTGCCAATAACGTCAAGTTTCTTCTGATCATCACCAGTACTGTTGGAAGATCCGGCAAGACCGCTGAGGTTGATAAGGGAGGCTCGACGGATATAGTAGGCAATCGACTTGAAGGAGAACTGTAAAGCGTGGCATAGCAGGCTAGTGGGCACCGAAAAAGTCAGCATGTGATAACAAAGATCGAAGTCGACTAAGGGAGGAGTGGAGTACGCACGTAAAGTCACCAGTGGCCTCTCTGTGCTTCGATTGCTCTTCTGTAAGGAAGCGCGTGAGGGTGACAATATCTGTATTGATCTTCTCCTGTGCTACAGGCACAGTCTCGCCATTCATTTGAGCCATTTTGTTTGTCTGTAGCGGATTGACAGTAGAAATGACGGATTCGGCTGTGGGGTAGACGCTTTAGGGTTCGGAGGGTGGGGATGCAATTTGATGTTCAAAGTAGAAGGGACGACCATCTAAATCAAAAGACATAAGGGCTGATAGCGGGTGTATCGTAATTATCTCATGCAAGACTGGTAGTGACCTTCGGATTGGCTACTGGCCCAGGCTTGCTTCCTCTCCCCCGCGTAAACTCCACTCCTACCACTGCCTCGGCGTGCTTCCGCATGACTGCCACTGAACACCCAGGCTGAGCCAAGACTTGTATCGACAGCGCCCATCAATACGGAAAGACCCTACGCGAGCGTCGGCGCATCTGTTTGATCTTCGTGCTGATCGTGGGAGCGTTCAGCTTGGTTGGAGGTTCCCACTTCATGTCGATCACGTGCTGCCGTCTGTCCTTCACGAATACTGTCCTGCACAGACCGAAAGCCTAAATTATTCCGCACTTTTCCTGGCTCCTCTTACATTTGAAGCTTATGACTTTGCAGCTCCTTGAGACTACAATAGAAGCTCGCAATCCACTCAGACTGTGGCTTAGTATGCTCATGTAAGTTGACCAGCTCCCAATAGTCGGTTCCCGAACTCCTCCACTTTCCTGATGATTTGTTCAAACCGCAAAACTAGAGTCTTTGACCTCACGAGGCATGAAACTTCTATTGCACACGTCAGTCTGACACTTGTTATGCCACTGTTGCCAATTTTTTGAGATTGACTCATGAACTCATCTGACTCTTTGTACAGGCTCGTGTCGCTCGATATCCCTGAATGGTACGCCTCGCAAAACGTTCCCTTTCCCTGCACACTAGACCTACACACATGAGAAGAGCGACGATGATCATTCGTACTTTGTACGCTGGAAATTACCGACTGAGGCCTTATGGGCTTTGACGAAATTCAATGGCTTGACTGAGCTCTGCCTACCAAAACACCTGATGCAGCAACCTCGATATTGACTTCGAATGTTTGATTGACACCGTGCAAGATTTAGGGCCTATATGGCGACCATTGTGCATTGAATGGGTTTGCATTGTACAGGATGATCTGGCCAGAAGCAAAGCGGATTGGGCAAACAAGACAACGTATTCAGCTGGCGACACGTTGGGGCGGAGCCTGGCAGGCTGTTAAAAACAACGATGTAAGCGAATATGGGTATTCCCTATAGAATATCTTCACTCCGGTCTCCTATGATGATTGGCACTGGGCTTCGAAAAAATCAATGAGAAAATATGCCTTGTTGTGGCAGGCCTAGAAAACCTTGCCCACTGATCAAATTGACCACTCTATTATGTTTGTCTCCAAGGCCACGCCGTTCACCGGGCTCACAGTTCTTAGTAGAGTCAAATGGCCCGGCTTCCTCTATCACCTCGATTTACCATATAAGAAGGGTGTCTTCTGTATTCCACGGGTTGGTCGGTGAATACGTAAGGTACGCAGCTTTTCTTTGCATTCCACAAAGTTTTATGATGATTGTTTAGATGACGAGTCTGATTCGGATTTCCGATGTAGACACACTTTTACTTTATACCATTCATGCATATCTGAAGAGAATCAAATTCGCACCTTTGCTCACTGTCGCAAGTACTATATATGCTAACAGGACTTCAAAGGCCCTAGGTATCCCTTCTCGACTACTCGTGAGGGGATGAAAGGTCGCTGTTTAGTTTGGGTTCAAATGTAATCGCATGAGGTATGTTTTCTGACATCTGCACTTTCTTTCCAGTGGTTGAGCCTTCAAATGATGATTCCCAATAACGAAATGACAAGCATATGTCTAAACTAGCTTGACCGCCAGTAATGACGAGACTTTCCCTCCTGATTCTGTTCAGACGCTACACTAGACCAAAGGGAATTTCTTGGATATGTACTGACAGATATAGCTATTCACCGGTTCCTCGGAATGTCAGTATCTTGGGCCGCCAAGGTATGTCTGATCCCATATCTATATCGCCTTTTCCATAATATCGTCCACATGATGATCAACATTTACAATCTCACGACGGTCAGCATAGCTACTTGTTAGCATTGATGAGATTGCCCATGACCGGGCCTTTGGATCTGATCCTCCCCCTGCATATCCTCGTCTACATTCCTGAGGTATCCCTGTTACGTCATACTTACCTCAGGCTACCGCAGACGTGGTACATTAACCCCTTCACTCACAGCATCTTCCATATCATCGGCACGCATCATTTTCGACGTACAGCCATCGCCAACCTACATACTTATCGTGCAAGTCCAACTGAACAGCAACAATGTCGTCTCAATCCTACTCCACGTTTCAGTCTTCCTCATACTCCTCTAGTACCGACTCCGCTGGCAATACCTATACAGAATCGACTACATCTAACCCTTCCGGCACCACCGTCCACCGAACAACTCAACAAGCTGGGCAACCCGCCATTACCGAAACTACACGCACGCCTGCTGGTGGAGGGAACGCACAAGTCGAAGGCATGGGAAGCGATCGAAGGATCGAAGACGTGACTGATGCGGATCAGCAATATGAAGAAAATATCGAAGACGAGTATGCGAAGAGAGAGGGTGGTGCTTAAACAGGAGACACGTGACTGAGGTCATCGAGTTGGAGATTGAGGAGGGTTAGAATGCTAGTTGCCCAGTGCGTTCCTGAAAATTACAACCTCAGCGGTGCAACTTGCAAAAGAGCTGCAGAGTTACAAACAAATCGCTTCTTACGCTATCCCGACATTTTCCATGTCTTACGTGATAGTCAAGGTACCTAGCATTAATTTTAGCCAACCTCCATCTGCAAATCTACCATAAAGTTCGTTACAACCACGAGTACTTTAGTATCGATATCGAGTTCCAATGATAACGGGTTTCCCAATATTCTTTAAGGCCGCTAGGCAGTCTTCCCATTTGTACGTAGACGGTTCTCTGATTCAGCACGCCCACAGCAGAAGAGATCATAGCTCAATGAAAAAAATGGTGGTTTTGCAGGCGAAAAATTGTTCACGCATCCTATGCTAAAATGATATCTACACTGTGAATGCAAGAGGACTTGTCCTCGTTGCTCATGTCGTTGCTCCCGTACAAATGTTCCGTGGTGTCATTGGATGCCGGGCAGCATCTGGACATCTTGCTGCGTACAACACACTCTTCGCGTCTCTCATTAGCAGCGGAAATTCCAAGGTATAACAGAGGATAGGGATAGTGATGCCGTGCCATTTATCATGTGATACTGCTACTGTAGGTGGTCTAATTTGCCATGGAGCATGTAGAAACGACCGATGCGCTGATGATAAAGGCCTCCCGGCGCTTGTTCACTGTAGAAGGGAAGCCAGCTGATGCAGCCATGAGGCCGTCTACCACAAAAATCTACAGATCCTGTTGAATCAGTCTATCTGAGGGAGGGTTCAATGCCCATTCAGGCCATGAATAAGTGCCGTGGTTTGGGAGGCAGATGCATGAACATGCTAATAGGTGGATTTGCCTTTCAGGCCTAGGCCAAGACGGGACCTTCAGCAGTGGGCATCTCGCAAAATGAAATGCTAATGAGAGCATGAGGCTTGCCAAAAGGCAATCGTGGGATTCCGGTGTCTCCACACAACTTGCTAGGAAAGCCATGGCGTCGACTGATACATCTTGTAAACCAAATAATACTTATACTACCACCATTTCGAATTCTTATTTGACTATTCTGGACTCTCCAAGTCTTCTTGCTTTGTGAGGCGGAAGTTGAGTTTGCCAAGCGATGTGCGAGGAGCTGAGAAGCCAGCTCAGATCTGGCAAGCCAAGATTGGAGGCGGAGACGAGACGCTCTGGAGGGCCCGTGAGTTAGAGGCCATTGAAGCTTAACCAACACAACAATTACCCCATCAGCTTGTATGATCGTGGAGGCGCTATAAACTTGTGTTGGCATTTGGAGGTATACTAGGTAGGGAATCTAATTGTGGGTACCTGTCGTATGAGAATTGAACGTATAATGACAATAAGACGATGAGAGAACAATAACAGAGACATCTATCTTAGACGAGAGATATTGAACACTGCATATGACACTCTGCACCGACAAGCGAAACACTCGAATTGCCGCTGGGAGTATTATGCGATATCACGGCAGCATAAGCAGCCGAAGATTCATCATTATCATGATGAAGCAATCAATCTACAGTCAGGATACGAGACCGTATAACATTATTAGTAGTGCATATGCGCGTCTTCGGAGAGGCATAGGTTGGTACCAGGTAAATGCGTAGTGCAACAAGTGTGTGGTAAATGAGTTCAACCTGAGGCTCCGTGCCGTACGTGAGATAACGCCTTAGCAGCCTAGCTTACAGCGACCACCGCACCATTGCAGATCAGCGCTTCCGAGCCGCCTGGGGTGGCCCATGCCCCGCTGAGCGAGCACTTAAAATGGAACAGATGACTTAATTTGGCAGTCTCGGGGTCAGTCTACAAACCATAGGGCAGCTGTTGGTGCGCGTCTGACATATGTTCGTCCGTTGACGGTATCAGACGGAGATTTTCTCTAGCCATCCTTTTAGCAGCATCGGATGTTCTGCAGACCTGCTCTCCAGATGATAATGCACAAGTCCAGGAGACTCGTATCGAGTGCTCAGCAGCGGCTGCTATTACATGCCTAGCGGCGGTGATCCCTCCGTACAAGGTTACAGACCTCCAGGATCTACCATCGCACTTACGTTGCTGAAAGGGGCTCAATCTCCTCGATTGACGATCCGCCAGCAATGGGGGGATCAACTAGAGTGCTGGTAAGGCGCTGTTGGTTGCCGAGAGGGGCTCGGTATACCTTGCATGTGGTACATACGTGGTTCAACATGATTCTATGAATTGCCATATGGGTACATCCGAGATGGACAAGAATTCAAATGTTGTCATCGGAACGATAGTGCTGGTGTATACTAAAGTGTGGAGAGTAAGTCTTTCACCGGGAAGGAGGCCAACGAATCGCGTGCCCTTTCTGAAAAGGGAAAGTGGCAACGATCTGACCTCGGCTTCAGTCCGAGGAGCAGCACCGCCACTGAGGCTGGTGAAATTGCCAAGAGGGAGATACCTTGGTCAGCTTCCACCCGCCGAAAGTCCAGACGAATCTCCATCTTCAACCCTTCCACCTGCCGTGCTTGATCCGAACCTCGGATGACTTAGTGAATTGGTAAGCTGGGTTCAGCAGCGGTGAGAGCGTCCGACGAAGAGTCTAGGCACCATCCAAACGCCATCAAAGTCAGTATGACCCAGACGGACATTGCTGAGCAATGTGAATGGCGGGAGCAGAGATTGGATGGGAGGGGTCGAGTCTTGCCAGATGATCACAAGGCCACGAATGGGCAGGGTCAGAACGCTGGATCTGCTCAGCTGCTTGCTCCGGATCATCGCCGACATTGCAGCCACTACGTGCTACTAAAGTACATACAATATAGTTCGTCTATTATCTTGGTTACTCTCGTGTCTCCATTCATCCTGCCTGCGCACATGGCAATGCCATGAGACACCAAAGCCAAATGTATAAGGTGGTTGGCATTCCTGCCATTCCTCCACTCGAATGATTCCATAGCTTTGACTCCTTGCAAACTTGCAACTTCAAGCCTACGGATTTCTAAGTGATCTCCATACCTTACTGGTCGCTCCACATTCATAGCCAACCATCTCTTTGGCGAACAAACCTCTCCTGCATCCCAAGAAAAGTGTGGGTTCAAAGGTACATACCCAGACAGAAGCACGCGTCTCACTTGCCTCCTTACACGACCAATCGAGGGTGCAGGTGGCATATATTGCTCCTAATCTTGTCGAGCCACTTGGGCCTCAATCCCCAGATTCCGCGTCGCAAGCCGACATATCGAGGCTGCTGCATCTTCTGTGGCTTTGTTTGGATATAGTTGAAACTTGGAGTGCATTTGTGAAACCAGTGAGAGATCGAGTCATCAAAGGTAGGGAGTGTCTCGCTCTTGCTTTCTTGCTTTAGACAATGCAGGAGAGGCTTGACGAGGGAGTCTGATTTGCTGTCTCAGAAGTGGGCGCTAACACGAAGCAAGGCCAAGCACTTCCAAGCACTTCCCAAGCATCGCTCCCGCACCCACAGGCGCAAGCGGATAGCCAATCAACCCCCCAATCCCCCCCCTGTTTCAAATCAGACTGGGCTCTCTCTCCTCTCATTCACCAGCCAGCAGAAACAATCTAGCGAGGAATCTCTCCTACTCCCTATTCTACCAACCTACCCACCCGCTGGGAAGGGGGGCCCATACAAACCTCTGTTATTATTATATTCCTTTCTCAACCACTCACAGCTCTGCTCCAATTTATTCTTCATACAATCCATCCTTCCGTAGTGGGGAATTGCAAGTACAGGGCCTATCTCCTACGTCGTCACGCCTGAGCAGATCCTCATCTGTCCTACTTCATAAAGGCCCCTTCCCACCGCCTGACTTCACTTCGAAACAATACAACACGGCAAGTCGACTCTTGTCCCAGTTCACTTCACAATCGGCACCTACCGTACTTTTCCTTTCCAATTGTCTTTCAGCGTTCAGCATTCAGCATTCAGTCAACAAGTCAGTCCTACCTCACTGGTTTGAGGATCACATTAGGACACAGACACAGACACTTCGGCGAAGTCCCCCTCAGCTTATATACCCCACGACAGCCCAACTAGGAGCCCAACGACGCAGCTATTCTCTCGGGGCAGATAATCTAGAGCTTGCAAAGAGAAGCTTTATTGGGTGACCAACCCGCTCTAAAGCAGCATCGGCTTCCCGCTTCGCAGAATTTGGCCCCTGCACCATCCACCATCGCTTGGCTCCGGTCAGGCACAGCCCGAGGCTCCGACCAACCAACCTTCCCCAATCAAACCCAACCCCAAATCCTCCTCCGCAAGGCGGAGAGGCCCTCACTGCGGCCCCAACGGCGTACTGCGATTGAATTTCGCAATCGACAACAACAAACAATCCTTCATCCGACCCTTGACGGGCTCTTTGCTCTAAGGCTATTACGAAACACCCATCATTCTCTTCCCTTTTCCGCCGGTCGGAGGAGTTACACATTGACAATACGGTAGACAATTAATTTGCCCAACAATCTTCTTGCACGCTACCTCCTATTTCTGGTAATTTGTACCTTCCGGAAACAGCCATCAAGGTCAATCTTTGCATTCTTTACGGACTGAATCCCCCGGCAATACTTCGCTGCATTCTTCAAGTTACCTCTCCAACAACTGCTTTCGGCATAACAGTCGCCCCAAGAAGGATAATTCTTTAATCTATAACCGGCCATCCTGTTCCAAGCTATCTATCGGACCAACCCCAGCACACTTAGGCTTCTTTCACCAACACTAAATTTGAAGCCTGCGACGTCAGGCCACATTGAAGAAATAGCTTAAGGCCATACTTGATTACGAGCTCCCAGCATTAGTTCTTTGACCATAGCTTCTCAAGCTCAACACACCATTGCCATTATGTCGACGTCCACACAGAAGCAGATGGCACTGGACCAATTCATAATGCAGCCTGTCTCTCCCAATATGGTTTCTCATCTAGCACAGCAGGCTAGAAACGTGATACGTTGTGAGCAAAGGCGTCCACAAATGAACAAGAATCTCCCTCCAACGCCCCCTGCGTCACCACCATACGATGCAGAACCAAGATCACCGTTGCAACCCAGCCTTCCTTCTTTGGAGGAATTTATTCAATCTCTTGTCGACAAGTCGCGTGTCCAGGTCCCGACACTCATGAGCTCGTTAGTCTATCTATCAAGGTTGCAACAGAAACTGCCA
The DNA here is from genome assembly GCA_002927785.1 of Cladonia uncialis. Classification (NCBI taxonomy): domain Eukaryota; kingdom Fungi; phylum Ascomycota; class Lecanoromycetes; order Lecanorales; family Cladoniaceae; genus Cladonia; species Cladonia uncialis. The sequence continues at coordinate 9,122 of NAPT01000146.1, read as the reverse complement.
CCGGTTGCTAAGGGTATGCGTTGCACTGTGCACCGTATTTTTCTCGCCTCTTTAATCTTGGCAGCAAAGTACTTGAATGATAGCTCGCCCAAGAACAAACATTGGGCCCGTTACTCATCCGTGAAAGGCTACGAAGGCTTTGGATTCTCTATCACAGAGGTCAATCTCATGGAGAAACAACTTCTCTTCCTCCTGGATTGGGAATTGCGGATTACTAACGATGATCTGTTGGAACAATTTGAGCCTTTCCTCGCTCCCATCCGTCTTCAGCAAGAGCAAGCCGAGCTCAAGCGCCAGAGAACCGCTCGGGAGCACGAGGTACTCCTTCAACAGCGAGCCTATTACAGCAAGCCCCAGCCAGCCCGTCCCTACGCTTCCACTACTTGTCTTCCCACCGTTCCCACGCCGCCACCTAGTGTGGGTGTCTATGCCTCTCCGGCCTCTTACTCGTCATCTACTTACCTCTCTGACTTGGAACGCTTCTCTTCCAGCCTCGCTGCCACCTCCTCACACTCAACCACCGACCTCGCTGCCCGCCATGCTCGCCGCCCCATTCGTCACGCTCGTTCCATCTCTCCCCCTTCTGCGGACAATGTTCCAGGTCTCTCACGACCAGGTACCGCCGCAGACAACTACAGTGTCTCCTCTCGCTCCAGCTCCTCTTCGCCACCAACCTCACACGGCACACCTGCTTCTACTGTCTCATCATACGCCAGTGACAATTATATGCCGGCTATTGGCAAAGACGATGGCTACTATGGGGAGAACATGTACAAGCTACGACCCATCCTAGGCAATCATCAGATGAGCTATGGCGTCGAGGAAAAGCCGGCGAAGAAAGCACGAACTATGGGCGCCGTGGGTGGAAACATCATCTCTCGATTCTTAAACTCCGGAGCGAACTACCGCACCACAGTAAGGGCCTAACTTGAAAGATCTACGAGGTTACGACACATCCAAACATATATCTGCCTACCAGCCGCTACCAACGTCATCATCGTTATTTATCTGCATGCATTTTTGAAGCGTTCAGCCAGCGGCATTGGGAGGCGTTTTATATCATGTCATGTTTTATTGGGGATCTCAGGAATGAGCCCCTAGTCATTAGCTGATAGAATGAGAGGGATGAAATATACAGCTACCTACGGCCGGCTATGGCCGGATAGTAATGATATGATTGAAAATCAACCTCGCATGTATAAAGGGTGCCTGCTGCATACGCAATCAAGATCAGATCCCGATTCAGATGAACAAAGCTGCACCTAATGCCGAAGATTCCCATTCCCAATCCAAGCACATGGCAGATTCGATTTAACATCACATGGCCTTTGCAAACTGCTTTACGCGAATGTGACCTCGGTCGTCTGATGCCCCGGTTCCCCCAACCTGACACTTGTGCTACGAGTACGTCTCAGTTCGCAGCCCACACACCATCTGCTTTTCATAAGGTATCAACTCACTAATCTGCAACATGCAGCTCAGTCGCATTCACGAGATCCTGCACAGTTTATCCTCGCATTTTATCTCCCGCATAGTTGACTAGATATTCTAAGTGCCCTGTGGCTCAGTCCCAGCCCTTCAATCCTTCCGCATCATTTTGGGATTGTTAGTTTTAACCTATTGAACGGCGCAGCCACTGTTTCTTCGTAGGACAATGTCAGCTGACGACAATTATGCAAATATGTGAGACACTCGATAACTAAAACAATGATTTCCGTTGCGATAATTATTTGATTCTTCATCACAGTGATGGAATAATTGTGGTATTGCCCACCTCACCTCGCCGTGTGATATTTCTGCCACGGCGCTATTTGGGCGGAATTTAATGAGGGCTTATAGTAGTATAAGAGAGAGAATATGTTATACAACTAAGTCGTGAACGAGCCTTATTGTTTCATCTGGCTTGGGGAAATATAGCAGACAATTTTGGCATGAACCTGGCTTGGTGCTTTTGCAAGGGAAATGATTTGCGATATAGATATCTTTAGAAAGCGTCAAAGCTTGTAGTGCATCCTAGGGTTAAAAGCAACAACAATTGTAGGGAAGAGGCCAAGTTCAGGATCGCCGAATTTGGATTGTGCCTCATCATGTCTGCCTTGCTGCTTCTCTCCATGAGAAATCGATGCTTCTCTTCCAAGAGAACAGGAAAAATTATTCGTTCGGGATGCCCACGTTGCTGAGCGTTGGCCTCATACTAGTTATGGGCAGACCTTGATGCAGAAACGCTATTACGTACTTGTCTAATCGTTCTACTTTGATAGATATTCAATGCCTTCACCATGTTTACAGAGCCTGATCCGAGTTTGTACGGAGGCTTTACTGAAATTTATGCACGGTAGTGCCTTCAATGTTCTCATGGAACTTCCCACTTTCCTATAGGATTGTGCCGTATCTGTGAACATAACGTTAAAAATATGCCACTTTGTGTAGTAGGTAAAATGCACTCACCCAAAGGTAGTCTTAATGCTCCTAACGTAATACTCTCCCCAGTTCCTCCTCGTCACGTCCTCTTGACCCACCGGTACACCATCCCAGTGTACTCTCATAACCGTCACTGCATCCGTATCGTTCTGGTCGAAAACAATTTCCAAATTACTATAATGCCCTTCCACCCACTGCCCTAGACGCCATTTCTGGACTATCTTCGTAGGCATCTCAAGGGAGACGAATTCGCCGCTTACATTTCCACCAAAGAGCTCGAATTTTCCACCCACGTGGGCGCCTTCGAAGACTTTCGGAGTTGCGCGTGTGAAGGCTGCGATGCGCGAGGGGTCGGTAAAGGTGGTGTAGAGTTCGGCGGCTGTGGTTCGGAATTCTTCTGTGGAGATTAGACTCGTTGTATTTACCGAGGGGTGGCCAGCTGTTTTGGTTGCAATTGATTTTGGAGCGGAAGTGGCTGTATCAGATTTGACCTTCGTCGTAGAGGTGGTAGAGGATGTGGTAGTTTTCGTGGGTAGTATAGATGCTGGTTGGCCATTCGCATGCTGAAGGTCTTTGCCGTGTTCCTGGATCAGAGTGGGCCCCAGTTGTGAGAGTTTCTGGCGGAGTTGGGGGACGATTTTGGAGCGGACAAGGTTCTTAACCGGTTGCTTGGAGGATTCGTCCGAATAGATGTCTATCTCGAACTTGGTGGGATAAGATGTTAGCAAGTTCAAAGGCAAGAGTCGAAGCGGAAATCAAGGGAACATACGACGTACTCATCTTCCTCTGTATCGTGAGCTACCTCTGGCACTGTGATCGTTCCACTAACGTCCTCGGCATCTTTTGTCTCGCCTAGAGCCCGTCAGCCGACGCCCCCTATACGAACTGAGGCACCTCATTACCTTCATACTCCATCTGAAGCTTAACATCAAACAGCGTTATGACCTTGCCCTTACGCTGGCACACATCCACATCTCCATCCATGCTCATAATCCTCGACACCTTGGCCGAGACATCCCCCTCTTGAGCCGAAGTACCCACGAGGCTCTTTTCTAGGTATTCTAGGGCCCAATCTTTAACATCCTTATTAACCCAATGCCAATTGTTCGGGTTGTGGAGGACCATTGTCACACCCCCAAGCAGAGCAGGCTATGAAAACTAAGAATGGTCAGCTTCAGGCACGTACGGAAGCGCTGACTTCAAAACAACAAAGCTAAAAGTATTTCAGATAAAGGAGATCCATGCTCCAGCAAAGCTATTCCGCATAGGAGGAGTACAACGGCCTTTTGATAGGACTGGTGCCAGCTTAGTGTTCTCATCAGGCATTGAATGCATAGGTAGCCCAAGAAAAAGGTCTCACTTACCGTGCAAGAACTTGAATCCTGTACGATATTTGCGCAGAACTGCTTTACAACGCAGTGGAGTTCGTTTATTGCTGTGGAAGGTTGAAGAGTAGAAAGATCTAGAAGTTGGGCCCATCCGAGGTAATCCCGAACGCGCATACACCAGCCAAGCCTCTGGTTGAAGCACAGATGCTGTCGATGAAACCAATATCCATTGACAATGATGGAGATTGTTCCTGATTTTATTATATGCTACATATCTCTACTATATACAGCTGATCTACAGAAAGGGTATCGACGCTAAAATCTGTGAACATCGCATATCCAGTACCGTTGGGCCTTGAAAACGTAGTCTAGTCCAACACCACATGGACCTGCATCCATTTCATCTGAAGAGCTGTCTATCTGATCTATCATCACATTATTCTCGCCAACATTGCCAGGACTTCGATCAGGAGTAGCCATGCCTCAACCTCTTTGATTGGCGAGGCAGCCGATTTCTTCGTGGGGCTTGGCGTACTCGTAGCTGTAAAGACCCCTGTGGGAATAGGACTTGTAGTCGTCACAGTGCTGCCTCCCGTAGGTGCTGCCTCTGTAGTCATCGTCGATAACGGCCCAGTGCCAGGGTAACCAGCCTGCATGGAGATGGTTGAGGGTGGTGTCTTCCATTCATTAGAATCGTTGTAAAGCACACCATTGATGATGACGCCTAGACCTTGCTGCAGCATAACCTTCTGATCATTGGTACATGAATTTGCGATGTTTCTTAGCCAGCAAGTCGGTTCCAGCTGATCCGGTGCCTTGCTGGTCTCCGTTGCATTTGCAGTACCATTGCTCCTGTAGGTACCAAGATCAGCAGGTTCCCCGAGTGAAAGATCGCTGCCCATGATGATCCTGGTGAATACTGTGAAAGCAGTCTCGGGCTGATACGCTGGGATAAGATGGCCTGCATCATAGATGCGAGAAAATGAAAGATTCCCGTATTGACGGACTACACCTCCCACATAAGAGTTGTTGACAACAATATCAGCATATCCGGCGGCGTAGAAAGGCGCATAGGCTGGCAATTGGGCCGCAATTGAGAAGGAGACTGCCTCTCCCCCCAGCCAATTACATACGTAGTCGCGGTCTCCGTAGACCAAAGCGACCCGAACGCCTAACATAAGAAGATAGGCCATCTGATTGATTTGGTCACCCCTTTCATAATCCCCGGTTTGAATGAAAGCATTCGCTACAGCGGAGTTGGTTTCGGTGTAATTGATGGAAACACCAATCGCAGCTTGAACGTCGGCAGAATTGAGATAGTCAAGATACGTACTCGGAGGAAAGGGATCGGGGGTAAATTGAGTGATGTCATAGACATCTCTTCCAGAATCGGTGTAGGGCCCGATAACGTTGTTGTTGCAGGTAGTCTGGGCGCCTTTGCAGATTTGGTTTACTGCAGCCACGTCGCCAAGGTCTCCCGGATCCTGAGAGGCAACTGCATTCCTGCATGCTTGAATTTGCTCCTGACAGCCACCCACACTTAGGTAACTGCTCGCAGCTGTTTGCTGGTCCGTCAGGGAAAGCGCTTGAATCCCATAGGTGTTGTTGTTGGCAAAAATGGGATAGAATGGACCCTGCACGAGGTCATCGATGCAACCTTGCATGATACCGAGGGAGGTTAGGTGCACTTCGAGCGTTTTATTAGCGGATAGAGAGCCATTCTTGCGCAGCATATTCTGCTGCTCCCAAAATGTTGCAAAAGCTGGCCCGTATTTTCCACCGTAGCTTTCAGCAAAGAGGTTAACACCGACGGGCCCAGGTATGGTACTATTCGGGTACGTCCCAGGATTATATAGTGGGAATGTGGCGAGAAAGCCTTGCAGCATGTGCCATATCGCGTGTGCAGCAACCTCTGTGGTGTTCGTGGTTGTATTGATATTATTGGTACTGAATGTGCCATTAATGAAGGTGTAATTTGGTAGGCCCGAGGGCACGTCGGAGGGTGGCTCGGTGGTAATGGAAGTAAACAAATTCAACGAGCCATTCGTAGGCGCATCATAGGAGAAGCCGACCTCGTTGGGCTGATCAACATAAAGAATATTGGTACTTCGGTCCCAACCCCAGTCATTGGCCTGTGTTCCTAGTCTACCTTGCGCGATTTCGACCACCTGACAAGGTCCGTTTTCATTGAACAAACCAACCATGCTACTACTTCCCGGCCCACCATTCATATATATCGTCAAGGGTGCCGTACTTGCATTGGTCCGGGCTTCGATGAACCAAAAGAATGTGTTTATGGAGTAGTTTTGCTGTATAGGAGCGAGCGTAAACGGTGGGAGCGACACATAGCCGGTATATTGTTTCTGAGTTGGAAATACCGTCGTACAAGTGCCCACAGGAGGGGACTTGAAACGTATAGTTATATTGTTATTAACCGGAGACCGAACGATCGTAATATTTGATATCGAATTATTGGTCGAAAGGAATTGGCAATTAGACAAGGCGGTGTAAAGCAGTAGCAGAAGGAACGTAACGGGAAAGTTCAAGGACCCTATGGTAGGCTGTTGCTGGCGTCAGCTTTCGAGAGTGTTCACACATGTCATACACCTACCATGGTCGATTGTAGCTTAACGAGTGGATATTTGCTGTGGTGACCAGCTCAGGTGTTTCCACTGCCGATGAACGGGGCAGTATCCGACGACCCATGGAGAGCTTCTCGAAAGGGAGCCTGCAAATGCCGGCACCGATAACAAGGCCAAGACTTCAAGGCTAATAATTCGGTGCGAAAGGCATCTATCTCAGTCTGAGCATATTTCTGTGAGTAGAGTTCAGGTGTAATGAGTGTGAATAATAGTCTGAATCCTGGATCCTTCGGTCAGGCTGAGCCGCAACGAAGTCTCGCAATATGACTACTGTCGTGGCAGATATACTTGAGAATCATAGGGTCATCGCCTCCAATATCGAAAGGAACAGAGAAAATAACTGAAATGACAGTAGAGACAGCCTCTGAAAGAAGCGAGCCTGATGATGATGAGCGTCGCGGCCTTGGAGCGGCAAGCTGACGATGTGCCGCTTAGAGCTAGAAGGGTTCACTTCCCTAGTTGTCTAAACCCCAAAGGCCGCCTAGGGGCCTCAGCCCTACCGGCCGGGATTCGGACTATGAGAAGGTAGGGGGCTTGGACCTACACTGTACAATTCGAGAAGGTAAGCCCCAGCCGGCTTCCAACTGATATTTAGCTAGGGTTAGGGTTTGCCCAGTATGTTTAGCGCAAATCAATACTTTTAGTGTTGGTCTCTACCTACCTACACAAAGTACGGTCGCGCGACCACGGCCCATGGGTGATTCTAAGTGAGCTACGCCCCTGCGAGGGTAAGCTGCTCTCTGACTGAAGTAGTTTAGACTCGAATTGGCTTTATAAGATCTTAAGGCTATCCACGTTCGAACCAATGATTTGGGTACAAGTGCTACATGTTTCTCTTTAGCCCCGCGAGCAAGGCTACGAGCCTTTTTGCAGTGATGCGACTGGGTACTAGATGGAGGTGCAGTTTCCCCATTAAACCTCAGCTTAACAATTGCAGCATCAAGGCTGGCTCCGAACCGTATTCCAAACAAGGCCATCTCAAAGGACCGCTTTCTTGCCGTACTAAACATCTTTCAATCTGCAACGCCAGAGCGGAGCACGTCTCTCTGTTCTGTTGAAGGAATCGTTATAGAGTGTTTGATTTCGATGCTCAGATCCTTCCGGCTCCTCCACTGGAAACAACGGCATCATGGGCAGATAGTCACTAAATTTGTTTATGTTATGATATTTATCTATCTCATCCTCTTCAGTATCTTCAACAGCGTATATATCGACTTACTCTCAGAACCTAATCAACCTAAACAGTATGATATAGGGAATGTTGCGATCAACTCTTTCTTTATTAGCATCTATAATGAGAGAACGTCAAGATATATCTATTATCTCCTTTCGATCTTTACAGCCGTTATCCGCAACCACAAATGGCTCACTGCAGGTGCTGCAACCTCGGTGTTAACCTACTCAGGGGTAGCAGCTATCCACATAATTGTCCTCTTTGCAACGAATAACAGGCTGGATCTGCAAAAAGCGAAGTCGCATTGCGAAACTCTTCCCAGTCTAGGCGTAAGCACTCCATTCGTTGCGTGTGCCAGCGTCTACGACCCTGATGTCGGCCTAAGTATGACCATAGTTAGTCTCCCAACAGTAGCTTGGTCTACGACGTTCAGGAGGTCAACGAGCAAAGCTATTTTGGTATTCTGGCTTCTCCTCATAACCGTGGGCCACACATTCTACCCCCTGACAGAATCCAACCCGGGTTTCAACTTCCAGATCTTCCCGAAGGATTACGTTGAACCTCTCCCGACCAATTTTCCAAGCACCTTTTTTAGATTAGTCCTGCGCGACTCCTTCTCCTTACTCGTTTCGACGGCGCAACACTCCTCTCGAACTCCTAGAAACGGCTCGTCGCCCGCCTGCATCTACTCCTGCTTTGCTACAGCAGGCTATCCTGGCCGCAAAACCCAGGATATTACTGTGTGGGACGGTGTTCCAGTCCAACATCCCACAATAAAAAGCCTTGCCGCTGATCGACTTGACGCCATCGTGTTCTGGTGGGGTTATACTCTCCTCTACGTGCGTGCCTAATCCACCTGTTAATTAAAAACTTTCCCCGTACTCGTAGCGCAGGGTGAGACGGGTGGCACACTGCTGCAAGGGTCAAACCCCGCAGAAAGCAGCATGAACCAAATAACACACTGAAAGGATAATTAGCAAGAGTACGGCTAGTAAGGGATATTACTCATACGCTGCCGTTCAAATGATTAGGTGCCTGATTCTGCTCTGCGCTTTCAAATCATGCTATAGTGTAAATTACTCGATGTACTACTATCGTGCCTGGAGAAAATCTGTGGTAGCGCCGCGTTAGTACCAAAATAGCTGGCGTACACATCAAAAATTACGTAAATTAACTATTTCTTTAGAACTTAAATATTAATTATTTAAGTAACTTTAAATTAAGTAGAATTAAAATTATATATATAAATATTCTTTTACTCTTTTTTCTTCTTTATTAAAAAATCTTATTATTATTTTATAATCTTATTATTATTAATAATATATTATTTATAATTATATATATTATTTTATTATTAATATAAATAAATTAAATATAATAGAGAGATTTAACTTCTTCGAGATATTAAGAAATAATAGAGTATAATTTAATATAAATAATTAAATATTTATTAGCTATAAATTTCTTTTTATTATATAAATTAAATATATAGAAAAAAACTCTATCTTATAAAAAAGAAAGCTCTCTCTTATATATTTAATTCTAATAATATTAAGA